>CM027469.1:757500-820669 GCA_015776775.1 Magallana hongkongensis | reverse complement strand
ACCAAAATACTTGGGTTCTGTTTTATCCATAACACACGTGTCGGATTTGCGATCTATAGATCAATGAAGAACAACACCTTTTGTATAATAGCATTGTACACCAATTACATTATATAAAAAAACTAAGTAACAGCCTAAGTATGTTAGGATTCTATTAAAGCTGAACACCGCTCTTAAATAGCAATGTCCGCCATATTTCTCTTTCAGCACTGCTCTCCCTACAACATCTATTAAAGCCACAGATCTTTTAACTGTTCAAAGTATTTCGCTGTAAAGGTCTCACCTGTTGGGCGTACATCGTGCCTCGCCATGTTTCTCGGTCGCTATAAAATAAGTTGTACGCACTTCTTTTTTAAACAGGAGAGAACTAACATCTAATAAACTGGTCAATACATTTTTTACATACATAATATGCACTTTCAATAAGAAGTTAGTACATGCAGAAAAATCCAAGACAACAAAAAGAACACTACACGTGGGCCACGAGTTTCAGATGGGATTATATGGGATTGAAGGGATTATACACCAGGTACTTGTGTGACGGTGCCTATTTGCGAGCGGTGGTCAGCTTTAAACAGTTATGATGATACAAATAATAGGGCTTTCTGCTACCTAACAGGGTAAAGCCACCATTAGGCACCAAGCAGTAGGTCCTCCATCAATACAAAAACAAAAAACAATGTTAAGTCACTTGATCCCTGAGCAGTATTTTCTTCCCAGTTTGTCAGTCGAGTGCTTCTGCCTTACTTGAACGATTCTGTTGTTCTCTAGCGTGCTGTACAAGTCCATTTTGAAAGAATGCGATAGAAATTTGTCCAATCTATCAATTCAAGTAGGATACTATCGAGGTTGAAATCTTTTGACTTCGTCCGACAGAAATTGCAAGTTCACATTAGAGCGGTGGTACACAGATACAGTGATAGATGATGTGATCCATGTTAATAGAGAAAAAATAAGTCCTGATTTTCACAATTTAGCTTGTTACTATGTTTGAAATGTCCATAACAAAATTGACATGTGAATTGACACGGGTATTTAATCACAAACAAATGTGTACGTAATTTAGGGGTAAAGATACGATATTATCTTACAGGTTTACTGTCGTTGTCATTGGGAATCTCCAGATATTCTCCGTGTTTTTCTCTCCGGCACATCTCCCTTGCTTCCTTGATGGCAGCAATGGCCTTAGCTCGAATCACTCTAGACTAAATCTGGTCTTTTCTAAAGACATGATCCTTAGCATTTTTAAATTATAAAAGTTTAGTTCAGTTATGAAATAGTTCTTCAGCATATTTAACCAACGCAGATACTGCGATCATATGAAATTGTGTGCAAAAGTACTCCTAGTTGACAATTTGTCAATTTCCAAGGCTCAAGGTTGCTTCAAAGGCCAATTAGGTGGTATAAATATCATCCTCTAGTGTTACACTACAAATATTTTTCCATGACACTACATTTGACTTTGTATGCTGGGTACAGCTCCTCAAAGTTGTTTACATCAAACATCTTAAATGCGTCGTATATGTTTAAAGCAATGATTTCTGCTGTCACTGTTGTAGATCTTGGTGCCCTTACTTAGTAATAAAATTTAAAAAAAGGTAAATGTATATGGTTTCCATTGGAAGAGACCAATATATATTTATATAAATGGTTATACTAACTAGATTTTTCACAACTTAAGACTGAGGTGGGACAGCCATTGCAACTGATGAAAATGCATAATACTTGTCAATTAAATAACACTGATGACTCGATATCAATCAAGATTTGGCAATTCATGTGCCATAACAGAATTTTTATACCTTCTTTACTTCTCTGGAGAATACGGAAAGAGTGTTGACTGGCATAAAGCATTTCTATGGTAAGATGACTCAAAATTGTGAAATTCATGGCATTAAAACCCCCGGGGCACCAAAGCAGTTTCATCTATACTACTATATTAAAATAATAAACTCGAATTTTTGGGCTTTAATACCGAGAAATCAGAGGAGTACTGTCTTTTCTTTTATATATTTTAAACATCATTGGTACTTGATTACCAATGAGGATACCAATGAGGATTCAAAATTGTGACATTCATGGCATTAACACCCCCGGGGCGCCAAAGCGGGGTAATATCTTCAAAAAAGCATAGATATAAAATTTCTCCTTTTCTACTTTAACACATGTAAGGGAAAAAACCTAAATGCATAGGTATGATGTCCAGGAATTTTGAAATTCATGGTTCTTGGCCAATATAGCCTGATAGTAAAATGTTTTAATCTTTAAAAAATATTTCTCTACTCCCATAATTCTTTTTTAATTCACAACTGAGCCGGGAAAGTAGTGGAATTTCCATTGTGTACTGTTAGAGCAAATATAAAACGATCAGTACTCGTCAGTACTTCTCTAATTTTATCAGTACCGTCAGTATAAACGTCAGTATTTGTCTAAATTTATCAGTGATGTCAGAGAATTATCAGTAAAAAATCTAAACCTACACAAAAAATACCTTGTTGTACTCGTGCGTAGACTGAATTGTTTTCCATTCAGAATTATCATCCGTTGATCATTTTTTGATAAAACAAAATTATGCACATGTATGCATAATTAACCATCATTTCAATCAATTAACTGGTTTTGACACATTAAAGCCGAACACCGCTCGTAAATAGGCACTGTCCGCCATATTTCTCTTTCAGCACAGCTCTCCCTATACCCCTATATAAGACACATACCTCCTAATTGTTCAAAGAATATCTTTGCAGAGGTCTCACCTGTGTGGACGTACATCTTGCCTCGCCGTGTTACTCAGTCAATTATCAAGTTTTATGCACTTTTCAAGTTTTATGCACTTGTTCAAACCAGTAGGGTACTCACATCAAATAAACTGGTCAATGCATTATTTACGAACATAATTTTCACGTAAAAAAGAATTAAATGCTTAAAAAGTTGAAGACAACGAAAGAAACACTACACGTCGGCCACGAGTTTCAGTTGTGCAATCGGGTATAACGAAATCGTACGGTTTATATACAGTTACCTGTGTGACGGTGCCTTTTTACGAGCGGTGTTCAGCTTTAATATGGCTTGGTACTATCGGCACGTCCGCGTTTAAGAATGGGTCCTTGCGTTGTCGGCTCCATTAACGACGAGAGTTTTCCTACATCAAATCAAGCAACCGTGCGAATCATATCTTGTTTTAATTGGACACGCGCAATAATATAGTTGATGTTCGTCAGAATTGATTTCACTGGTAAAACGTTTTGAAAGAAGAAACAAATGTGGGCCTTTTCTTTAGGTGTAATTTTCTTTGTTCCATACATTCTTGGTGGCAAGGCGCAAAACTAAAAATGGAAATACCGAAGTCATCCGAAGTATCACGAAACTTTGGTTCCATTTTATACATCCATATATAGGTCATGTGCTACCCACGATATACAACGAAAAACATTTTGAACGTATCAGAAACAGTACATGTGTTACAAGCACACCTGCATAAACCTGGTTAACCAAAATATTTTCAAATGTTTAAAATATATTCTACCTACTCAATATAGAAAATAAGATAGCTTTGTTATAAATTTATTCTCTTAAAAAAGGTTTTTGAATATTTTTTTTAATAAAAGAAAGAGAAAATATACTGTGGTAAGCTTATGTCACAGGTGTATTGAACTGCATTCAGCTAATTTTAATTCTTTTCTGACTTTCTTTGATGGGGTTTGAAAAATATCTTCGCCGCCGTTTGCCTAACAAGCATCAGATTCATCTGCACTGTGATAGATAGATCTTTGGCAAAGTTTTCATCCTCCAAACAATTTGAAAAAAAAGATGTCATAATAGTCTGGGACTTATTAAAGTCAATTTTTTTCCCTCTTTCAGTGTTAGTAATTCTTCTAGTTTAATTTTTTTCAGACTTCACTTGTTGATTTTCCTCCCTGAATTTTTCATTCTCATCTTTCAAAACCTTCATCTATTTTTATACAGATTATAATTTAATTTGCATTGATTTGCAGTTTGCCTTGCATTTTCTAGCAATTTTTTTATATCATGTTTCCCTTCATTTTTATTGCCTTGTTCTAGTTTGTGAAGCCCCCCAAGTATCTGAAGCTTAATTGTCTCTAAGTAATAAAGTGACTTCTTGATATCTTCCATTATAACTGTAAAAAAACAGAGCTAAAAAGTTAAATGTAAATATATATTGATATTTGAAAACTTTTATGGTTTCATAGGAATAGCAATAAAAACTAGAACTTTTTTGTCTTTAACAAAAAGTAAGGCTTTGATTGTAAATGTCAGGTAAAATCGTATCTATTTTGTATTTAAAAATTCTTCAACGCCTTGGTATAATCAGTTGCCTATTAGAAATAAAACCTTATAAATAATGCAATGTCAAAAAAAGATAACTTCAGATCTTAAAAAGTAAATAAACTTTTAATTTCTAAAACAATATTTCAAAAAAATCATAAAAAAGGAAGTATTCCTCTCTGAAATAGAAAACGTGGTATGCCTAGATTATTAATGCGCTACGTTCATTGAGCAAAGCGAGATAACTCTTTCTAAATCACTTTTTCAACATCAGAAAAAATACCGCTCATAACCATTCCAGTATTCTTGGTAATGGGAAGGTTTTTTTCCCAATATCAGTTATTGATACTTTTTCGATAATATCTAAGTTTTCATAACCCCTCACTTCACATGAGTTACGTAGAATTGGGATAGTTGTTTGGTCATAAGGTCTAATTGAAAATTAATTGGTAAATTAACTAATGTATTTTTCGTTGAACGCCATGTAATACCTTTGACGCTTGTTCTACTAAATGCTTTTTAGCATTATTAAATTTTCCACTTCTTGATAAAACAATTCCCAAATAGCAAAATGATTTGACGTTTTCAATAGTTTTCCTTTATACAAGTATTTACTTTTGGAGATTGGACCTTTAGAAAAAATCAGGACCTTTTTTTGCTATACTGACATTGAGTTTCGATGAGTCACAGTAATTTGCAAACACGTCTAAAGAGTTTTGTAAATCAGACGCAGACTTAAATATCAAAGCAGTGTGAATCGAAAGATGACGACACGTGAAACCCTCTGTCTGGTTTCTTATTAAAATAAAAATTCTTCCAGATCATTAAAAATGTGTTCTTGACTTTCACCAATGTTACAAATAAAAAAAAATTTGACCAATTTGTACCTTTGATGTAATACCTTTGTACACATTAATTATAATATTTTCCATCTATCCTGCTTTAAAGAAATTTTGTCCATGGTCCATCTCGCCAAACAGTATCAATTAACTGTCTATTCAAACGCAAGTACCGTCCAGTGTCCCCAATATAATATTACCATTAATTATATCCTAGGTATTCAATGCTCTTTTGTCCCGTTATCTCTCCTGTTTAGTCAAAACACAGCATGTTACTTTTGCTAATTACTCAGATCATAATTAAGATGGTTCACTACATCTTGAAATATTTTCTCAAATCGGCAGAAGGTATCTTTTAATGCATTTTAGACATCATCCTGTCACCTTTTTGTTTCTTAAAATTCACAAACAAACAAATTCTCACATGTTCAACGTCTCTTTTTATATTTTGATAACATATACATTTTAACACATCGAAACTTTCAATAAAAAAAAACAGTTTCTTTACAATAAAATAAGTTTGCCTTTAACAGTTCATGGCCCGCACGCTTCAAAACCCATATCTCAGGGGCGCTCTCCTCGCACGTCGCGAGCGTCTAAGAACGGGGACGGGTGTCGGCTCCCTCTGATGGTGTGCGGGGATCTGGACTGGTGCGGGGACTGTCACGGTTGGTTGGCGGCGACATGTAAGACACTTCCAGAATACGAAAAGCACTATGTACAAAAGAAAACTGTAGTTAGTCTAGCTAACATTTTCATATCCAAACTCAGACACAGAAATATCGTCCATCGCTGCTGAAAGTCTTTGAAGGCTTTTTCTCCTGGCACAATGCTTGCGCACGATGACCACACACACACACACACAAATCGCAATGCAGGAGATGGCGAGGAACGATATTCCTGTGATTATGATCCAGGGAGTGTCTAGAAAATAACAGATATGCTCAAAATTTCGTTTCCGTTCTAGCACATTATATTTTTAGAGCAATTGTATCTTAAGAAAATATAACTATTCATGATTTAATAATAATACAATACACTTACTAAACCCAATGGCTGCCGTCTCCATCATGGCCGTTGTCGTAGAGGGCTCACTCTTCTGTCGGTCAGTTGAAGCCTGAAAAAAGGATCCTTCTTTGACAGCAAGATGCAATGCAACACAAGTACGAAAAACCTAAACAACAAAACTTATTTACACATATATACAAGTGGGTTTAGTCGCCATCAATTCAAAATATATTTCGTCCTAAAAAGAACGATTTTTATGTTTGTAATTGTGTCTATCCTCCACTTGCTGTCCGGCCTTTGTCGCATCAAATGATCAAAAAGATTTATACAATCCATTTGGGATTTGATTTTCTTTCTTACATCGCTTATAGTGCTGATGAGAATTGGTCTGGAAAAGGAGAGATTCATTCCTGTCCGGAATGAAATATCGGCACTCCCCTGTTTCGATGTGCCGTAGGATAAATCCTACAGAAATGTCCATGCGAAAAGCCATTTTTTCCCCTCGGGCGATATCCTCTACTTTCCGGACGACATCCATGGTTGTGATGAGGTTGTCGGCTGGATAGTTTATAGATTTTTTAACTAAGCCGGTTTCACCTTTGCTTAGTATGAATTTCTTATTGGCCATGTAAGCAGATTTCAATCTCTCATCACCGTCCCACGGAGCCGGTTCTCACGAGGGCTCCCAAGGAAAATCCCCCACTTCACCGCTTCCAGTCTGGTGGTCGACGTTTTGGTGGATATACAAAGCCATTCTATTAGGAAATTCTTTGCTGCATATTCTGCACGTTGGTCCGGTTGACTTTTCCCGCTGGGGTTTTTCCTCCTCCGCATGAAATTTTTTATGAGCGCTTAGTTCCCGTTCGTTCGCTGATACATGGCCGCACTTTTTGCATTTTATTCCCTTTCCCCTCTCCTCGGTGCTTTTTTCTCTCTTTTCCGCTGTCTAAAAAATAATATATATGTCACATTTCAATCTACAATTCCTTTACAAGTAATTAGGGCCCCGCAAGGATTTGCGGGTGCCCTATAGTAATCACTCTGTCCGTCCGTCTGTCACTCTTCCGTCCACAAATTTTCTGTTTTTTTCTAATAACTTTTTTTATGGTTGCCCAATCAAGTTCAAATTTGGTATGGTAGTTCAGTAGGCAGAAATACATATTTTGATGCTAAGTTTGGTTCACTATGTCTTCCGGTTTGGAGCTGGGCTGGTGGGGTAGATTCCTTAACTATGCATAAGAATGAATTGGCAAAGAGAGATAACTGCATAGAATGTTACTATTGTTTACTAGGAAGGCTGTGCAATATTTGTCCTTTGGGATTAATTAACCTTCGACAGGAAGAAAATCCTAAGGTTTATCTTTATCTGTCACATTGAGATTAATTACTGCACTGCCTGTGTCTGCAAATAAACTTTCTTTTGAAGTTAAGGTCAATTTTCAATGATGTGTAGTAATGTGTACATTCTTTGAAATATGGATTTCAAATATAATATTCATACTTTATTTTGGTTAAAATACCGTACACAATGATTAATGATAATTTTATTCAAATCTAAAATCAAGATATATATTAAGATATCCTTTTTCACTATTTTATTTTTTAATTATTTATTTTATTTCTTTCTGCCTTAATGCTGTTAATTTTAACAGGTAATCAGATAATAACCCCATTCTGTCACTTCTAAAAAAACAAATCTTATTGTAAATTTAGAACAAAAGGATGAGAGAGCAGAACAATTAACCCCCTGGGATTAATTATCTTGCCTGCTGCAGAAAATTTAGAGGATTATCTCTATCTGTCATATGAAGATTAATGAACACCTTTGTCTGCAACTGATGTTTGTTTTGAAGTTGAGGTCAACCCTGGATGATACAATGTATTTGCATTCACTGAAGGCTTGCATTTTATATAACACCTGTTTAAATCTTTTATAAATACACATTTAATTTAGTTTTTTTTTATAAGACATGAGGTTATCCCTGTTTTATGCAGATACAAGGTTACTATTTAGAGTTTTTGGACATTCAGGAATTATCTTGAAATTGTCATTGCGGGGCCCTTCCTGACTGGTCAGTTTTCTAGTTATCATTCTACAAACATGTAGACTTGTCTCTTAATTATTTACCGATTTCTGTTCGGAACTTAGTTCGGAGTGTTGATCGGCCCCGTTACACTTTGCCTCGTGTCGTTTCGCATTTGTCTTGTAAGCAAATGTTTTTTGACATTTGCTACAAGAAAATGCCACTTTCTCATGTCTCGCCTTGATGTGAACTTTAAGTTCGTTTTTTCGTTTAAATGACCTCGGACATTCCGGACATTGCAGCGAAGACGACCGTACGACAGGCCCCGGTTGTACAGCAAACTCGTCTCTACAATTAAAAGGAAATGCATAACAGATACATAATAGGCTTAAACTGACCATTATTTAAAATAAAAGTTTATGACATCATAAATCTTACTCCGAGTCTTGTGTCAGAATCGCGTATAACTGCGTTGCTCCATGCGACTCTTCTTTTCTACACAAATACAATTTTTTTTGAAACAATACAATAAACTAGTGTATTTTTTCAAACAAACAAGATATTTTGATAACGGGAACAAACTTACCCTTCAGATTGTTCTTTTCCCGTATCGACCTCCATCCTTATCACCTCGTCATCATTATCAACACTTTAACAGAAACAAGAGATAAAATTGAGAGAGAGAGAGAGAGAGAAACATGTGTTCAAATACATGATTGTTATGTAGATGAAATATGAAACACTTACCTAATTTCTAGCCTGTCCGTTCTCAACTCTTCTAATTTTTCTACAACTAGTGGGTGATTGATCAAACCATTTTTCTCGGCCCACTCTTCAACGGCCTCCACAGTATTTAGGGATCTCAAGGACATCTTCATAATTTCTTCCTCTGCGTGGAACAAAAAAGCTGTAGACAACATTTTAATGTAGTATCTAAACATAGAGTAATCGTACCTTAAAACTGTCGTCCTTTTAAATGGTTCTCCCCCCTTAATCAGTAATGATATGTTGTTAGTTAATTACGCCTTAAATATATCAGAACTAGTTTTAACTTATTTACACAGTTAATTATAATTGATGCATGTCGATTTCTTAATCAAATTACTTTTCCCCATAATCACAGTCAGGATCCTGATTATTTCAGATCTTCTCATGCTAGCCCTTTAACTCTTTTAACGGCTCAGGATCATTCAGGATCAGCACGAAATGCTACTCCCTATACTACTTCCTAGGAGGGTACCCTCCTTCCAAAGATAAAAACACGAAAGCAGATAAGTTTAAAGAAACCAAAGCAAAGTTTTTTTTACAATTAAATGTCAATCTTTCGAATAATAACAAGAAAAACGACATTCAGTAAGCAGATCATACCAAACCAGAAGGGTGCGGAACAATGTCAACACCGATGTGTTGACATTTTTCCGGGTCGACATTGCTGCTATGTTTATCCGACGCAGTGTTGACCTTATACAGGAACCTCATATATATATATATATATATATATATATATATATATATATATATATTTATATTTATATATAAAATTTTGCAGCGGCCTTTTAATTTTAGCTTTAAGAGTTTTTATTACAGGTAAAACAGAAAAGAAAAAGATAAACTAACATAATCCACAAAAACGGGCTCTACGGATAATCGAGCATTGAATGGCAAAGACGCTGCCTCTAGCAAAGTCAGGACCTTTGGTCTATAAAAGTTGGTGATGATGAGTTCCTCCTCTTCAGATTTATCCCATGATGTTTGCATGAGCTATAATTTTTGTAAATTAAAAACAAAGTGTCAGAAGGCAAGTCATTTATCTGTTTAGAGCTTAACTGATTGTGAGGATATATCAGAAACAATTATTCAACAGAGTATTATTTTAAAGTATCGTAATAAAGAATTCATCAAAAAAATTATAACCACAAAAATCATGTAGAAAATAATATATTTGCAAAATATACTTAAATAATATATATAATTATTATGTTATACAATTATGTTTTCTAGATAGATAGATAGATAGAGGGAGAGAGCGAGATTTTTTTTTAGTTAATCTTACCAGGGTGTGGTGTCGTTTTTAATTTCGACTCCATATCTTTCCGACACATACCCCTTGATGACTTTCAATGGACTGCCTTTTGTAAGCTTTTTACTTTGTTCAAGCTTTAATGTACTAATTGTACAAGTTTTCCCCTCCAATATGCAAGGGGCGTAAAACTTCGTAGTTTTGCCGGTTGGGGAAAACCTTGACGTAATCATTCTTGGTTCTGAATTCTCCAGCACAAAAAAGCTTTAGATTCTAAAAAATGATAGATAAATATAATAAATTTATGTCTATATCTTTTGGTTCTTACGCTAATATTAGAAGGTAAAGATAATGTTTTTTTTTAAAAAGATGCACAATATATAAACCAATAGCATAAGCTTAAAAAAATCGATTATTACTTAGTACGACTTAACAAAATTCGAATCATTAATTAACAAAAAAGAAAACAAATTCAAGAAATAGTTACCAAATGCGTGTTTCCAGTAACCTGAATAACCCTAATTTTACACCTTAGGACTTTTCATACAATTCCAGATAGCAACCCACAATTGGTTTTTAGTGTGCATTTGTGTTATTGAATTTAAAATAAAACAAAGTTAATACTTCCCTAAATAAACTGGCATTTTATAAATTTATTAAACATGTAGATGTATACTGTGTCGACATGTTATTTTGCACGGCAAATAGTTTTTATATGTATTTGAATTACACATTTTTTATCATATACATTCTTGGACTTTTCCGACAAGAATATTGCTAAAAAAAACAATATGAATCATGTTATGCAATATTTAAAGATAATATTATTTCCATCAAACTACGTATCAGTAATCGAAATATTTCTGACAAATAGTATTGATCCAAGTAATACTGAACCCTAGTCTCGTTTAACCAGACACTCGGTTGTCTCCGTTAATCTGCGACAAGCAATAGAGACTCTCTGCTTGTTGGGGATTTTAAAAGACAGCCAAGCATCTGGTGAATGTCTGGCGTAGTAATATATTGTTAAAACCGACGGTACATCCTTGGCAGGCCAGGAAAAACGGGGATCATCAATCTGCCACTGCAAACCATGTGGTCTCAGATAGACACTTACATGAACAGTAAAAATTGTGTCCCTCAATACTAGCTACTATGCTTGGAAAGCCTACCTAAAACTTCTCCTTTCGAGCGGCAGTGATGTCTCTCAATCCCAGTTACAGTCCCAACTGTACTATCCAGACGACGACGACATGGACAATCCGGACGCATACGGAGGCAACAACGGGGGCCTTAACAATCGCTATGCATTTACTCAAAACAGCCAAATATTTGACATGGAAGGTCCATTGTATGAGGATATATTCAGAACTGATAAATACTTGATCAATGGGGTAGATTTACACTTGAAACTGTTTAGAAACCCCGCTGCCTTTGTCTTGATGAGCAAAGAAGCCTCCCCTAGCTACAAGTTGCAGTTACTAGACGTGTCCTTTAAAGCATGCATGATTAAGGTGGACAGTGGAATTTTGATCAACCATGCTGAAATCTTGAAAGAGAAGACGGCCAAATACCCCCTGACTAGAACCGAAGTAAAAATGAGCACCTGTCCTAAAGGTTCTGGATCGTTTATTTGGCAGAACGTTTGGTCCAACACTTTACCAACCAAAGCTGCATTCTGTTTCATTTCTCAGAAAGCCGTTAATGGAAATTATGAGAAGAACCCATTCAACTTTCAGAACTTGGCAGAAGAAATTGCACTTTACGTAAACGGGGAAAGCATGCCAGCCCGACCCATGAAAATCGACGTAGGGGCCAATCAAAATTACGTGACACTTTTTGTCAATTTATTTGAAGCGGCTGAGAAATGGAACAAAGATGCCGGCTTGGAAGTCACAAGAAGCCAGTTTGGCAAAGGATATGCCATATATGCCTTTAATTTGGCACCAAGTGACCTGGGTGAAGAGTATTTAAACCTGGTGAGACAAGGAAACGTTAGACTCGAAGTCAAATTTGCTACCGATACAACGGAAACCTTGAACTGCCTGGCTTACGCAGAATTTCCGGCCCTTTTGGAAGTGGACCAATCACGGGACATCAAATACACTAAAGTATGAATTCATCAGACATTGTGTGCATTGCCAAAGGACACGAGTTGCTTAGCAAATTTTTCAGAGGCGTATTTTCACCGGATACCTTACCAGAAAGAGTCCAAGCCTACCCTTCGGCCTACGTTTGTAATACAGATCCCTCTTATTTACCAGGGTCCCACTGGATAGTCATGTGGATAGACGGCTTCCGAACAGCGGAATTTTTTGACAGTTTCGGTCGACTTCCTGAACATTACGATATGCGAATCAAAAACTTTTTAAATCATAATTCGAAAAAAAAAAATTGTAATGAAATTCCAATTCAGAAAAAAATGCCTTGACTTGTGGTTATCATGTACTATTTTTTTTAATGATGAAATGTCAAAATTATACAATGAATGACATTGTACATATTCTTAAAATACAGGATGATCCTGATGTTTTTGTGTATCAAACTATATCTCAACAAACGGAGTGCATTTAACCTTTGTATTTATCATATATATGCATACGTTTTGTGAATAAAAAAAATGATGTAATCTATTTTTTTTTATTCTATAAAAATAGCATGTATTGTAAAAATAAAATCAGTCTTAACTGAGGAATCAATGAACATGGAAGCTTGGTGGAAAGAGAGATCACTCTTACCCTTTAATTCACCCTCCACTGTTATGATCGTGGGGCCTACCATGAGTGGGAAAACCTCTTTTGTTTATGAAATATTAAAACATGCAGATGGTATGTTTCAAACCCCACCCGAGAGAATAATGATTGCTTATACCGAATATCAGCCTTTGTTTGAAGAAATGGAAAAAAAAACATCGATAGATTGATTTTGCATCAAGGGTTACCCTCTAAAGACCAGATCGATGAATGGAGCGAGGGTGTACAGCACACTGTCTTGGTGTTAGATGACATGATGATGCAAGTCGCCAAGAGCGAGGAATCTCTTAATTTATTTTGCGTGACGGCACACCATCGTCGAGTTAGTGTGTTTATGTTAGCTCAGAATCTATACATGCCTGGAAAGTTTGCCAACAAAATGGCTAATTGTTTTTGACGTTCATTATTTTTTTTGTTGTGCTTCATTAATTCTTTGTAGAACCAAATAGGACATTTCCGCAATTCCATTACTTTTTCTTCTATTGTTCCTTTGTCACTTTGGTGTGCTAATTTCTGCCATTCAGATGTTGGAATTTGATGTAATTTGAGGAACCCCTATGCAAATGCTTCGAGCAAGGCATAATTCATCTGTGTTTTGAATTTTGATACATGATCTTTTGATTCTGAGAGAATCATTGCTGCCACCAACTTTGTTAATATTTTTGCCTGCTATACCGCCCTTTGGAACTTTAATAAACCCCACATTTAAATAACAACTTTTATCTAGAGAAAGATTTTCATGGCTGTTTAAGACATTTTGTAAGTTCTCCATCACACTTTCTCCTGTAAGATCTTTCAAGGGCCTTAGTGGTACATACACAGGATTGTACAATCCCATGTGATGAATGATGACTCGTCCAAGATCCAAAAAAAGGGTCAAGTCCTCGAGCTGTTCCATTGAGAATGTTGTCAAACATATCTTCTAATTCACGAAGCAGATCAGACAGCCTCATTCCTTGTTCAGGGTTTTCTGCATTAAACCGAATATTGTAGTTTACATCGATAGCATTATTAAGGTCTTCCGTTTCCAACGGAAGACCTTTCTATTATTGTGCGGGAAAAAAATTAAGATTATTCTTATTTTTCTTTTTTGTTTCCTAGACGAAAACTTTGAGGCTTCATATCTTGCTCATTGCTGAACGGTTTTTGCTCAAATTTTCAGGGCTAATGTACTTTACAAAACACTATCTTAAGCATAAAATGTAGAATTCCCTTTCCGTTAAAGAGTTATTCCCCTTTAAAAAAAATTTAAGGCCTTTTGTTTCCAGACAAAGGCTCCGAGACTATGAAAGCAGGGAATATGAATCCGACGAATTTGAATAACAGAGACATTGTAGTTGTGCACATCTGTTTTTGTTTTTAGATTACGTTTTTTATTTAGGAAAAGGTAGGGGTCAAAAAACAGGATTCAAAAAAGTACAAAAATTTAGACATGTTTTCTTTTATATCTTTTAAACGAAAAACATTTTGTTAAGACATGTAGAATAAAAGTTGTGCAAAATATCAAGGGCTTTCATTTGACACCAATAAAAAGGGGCTGGCGCCTTAAATTAAGGGCCAATGGCCCCTAAAAAAATTTGCTTAATAACTCAAAAACGGTTAGGATTTTGGTATGGCTGTCGCTGGAAAAGTTGTTTGTTGGGATCTCATAAAGGTCGTTACAATGTTATTTTGTATGAGATTTGTGTAGTATGAGTGTAAAATGCTTTACATGTTAACGTGTACCTGTTTTCATTTGACAAGTTAACGAAAGTCTTTGCGCGTACAACTGGCCTAAAGTTACCGCAGAAAGTATGCTGGTTTATACAAACGGCATTAATTCATAAGAATTTTTTTTTTAGAATACGTGCTTTATTTTAGGAGTTTTAGTCATTGTTGTTAAGTTCCTATAATGCACAATCCTTAAAAACTGGATTTGGGAAACAAATCATTGTTTTTCTTTTCTAGTAAACCACAAAATATGGAATGAAAAAAAAAAATCTATGCATTACCTTTTAGTTATTAACTCCATGCATTTAAAATCTACTTTGAATCAGAGCTGTGTGTGTGTACCATTACGTAAGCTCTCTCCGCCCGCGGCCGAGAAATTCGGTCACCATGGTCGCGGCTGGACTACCTAGCGGTCAGCGGTTATCTAATACACGAGAGTTGCGTCTCTCATATATGAGTTCATTTATCCGCAAACTCAAGAATTGTTTTCGTTTTGATTACACATGTTTTTTTATGGATTAAACGATTGGGTGTCAATTAAGATATCGTTCAGTTACTTAATAGAGGAATGTCATTTTCAATCTAAAGCAATAATAGACATAGATCAATTGTGGGTTTTAAGTTTGAAATAAATAACTTCTATTTGACAGAGTAAGGTCATTGTACTGCAATCTTTTCAAAGCTTCCTGGGTTATGAGCTGTGCGGGTTTGTGCGTTGTACCTTTACGTAATCTATCGTTCGCCCACGGCCGAGGATCTCAGCCACGGCTGCACTACATATTAATTATTTAATACACAAGATTCGCACACCGAGACGCACACTTCCATCCATATGAACGTGTTTGAGTTAATATAGCCGTAAATACAAGAACTGTTTTAATTTTATGTTATCAAAGTTTGTCCATTTCGTATTTATTTAATTAAATTTGAGTGTAAATGAATATTAATGAACGATATTACTCCAAATCGGAAACACCGTCAGACATAAATTAATGGTTGGTTTATGTAAAATATTTTATAAACTGTACAAATAATGCTTTAAATCAACAACAACAACCCCTAAATATTAAACATTTAAATGATGATCATCCATCGCACATGGCTGAGGAGATCCGGCGCGAGTAGACAAGTGATCCGCGTTAGGTTCGTGATCTTCTACATGTACCTTATCACGCGTTCATGTTTCATATTTTGCACGGACACAACTATATTTTATTATGTTTTCAACTATTATATTGTTTTAAGGTGAAAAGATAAATTTATTTTACTTGTACAGTTGATTAAGCATTGATGTATACGATAGCGTACAAGGTAGTTTAAAAATCAAATCAAATTATAATCAAAGTTCCATGTTACATGTTTGCGGTAGGTGCTAGCACGATAAAAGAATGTCCTGAGTTGAGGCATCCGATGATTATTTAAAAGAATATTCACATGAGTTTTAAACACTTTAAATAAGATTCTATCGGTTCCATATCAATCACTTCTGTAGTTTTTCTACATTTCGTTTCATTGTGGAAGCGAACTCATTGCTGCCCCCCTCCCGCTCCGCTGATAGGAGCTCGCGCTGTATTTTTTTTTTTGATTCGCGAAACGATATCAAGATCTGTCGAAAATCATTTTTGGTGGCTTTTTCTTATGTGTAACATTTTGTTTCACTTCCCACCCGTTTGTTTATTCGGTCAGTCTGTGTTAATTCAACCGCCACGTGCGACCGAGAATCTTGTGTCGCTTCAGCGCACACAGCTCAGAACATATATAGCCCCGGGTCATCAATTGTTATGTTAATTGAGTAACAATTGGAATGGTGCTTTTACTACATAAAATAATAAATAAAAAAAATCATCCAGAAAAAATGTTACCGTAACTCAATAGTCAATACCAAAAATAAAATCCGCATGATTACAAACTGATATCGGGTTTTCAGTATTCGGCGGGATTTGATTTTTCTTCTAACATTAGTATTTTTATTGGTTTCAGAGAATACGATGTAAAAATACAAACAGTAAATAAATCTGATATTATTTACATTGATAATGTTGAAAAATATGTAAAATTAAATTAGTCACATTCGTTAGAAAACAATGTTATACAAACATCCGTTAATTTTTTTCCTATGTCTTATCGTTCGCGTAAATAAATATGTTCTGTACATATCCATGCACCTCAGAAAAAATTCAAATGATTAAACCAAAAAGAACGTTGTAATTACTATTTCGGATTTTTTTTTTTCAAAGTAATTTAACAATGTATTGAAAAGAACAAGAAATAAAAATGATTTAATTTTTTGACCCAGTCTTCGTATATATTACCGGCGCTCCTTACATGTACATGTATAACGGCGTACAGTGTATAGATTATCATGATCTATTTGAATTAAGTACCATACGTAAAGATTCCCATAATAATTAATTGCATGACTGTGTACATTGTAGGCAAATCCCTGTGCGTTAATTACTTTTAAGACCTCTTGTTTTCCGTTAACAGTGGTTTAAATAATTAAAATAATTACTTGTAAAAATATCTATAATCGAGATTCCAAAGAACTTATTTCCTGCAATTCATAGAAATGATCAGTATGTTTTCTTTCTATATTTACATTTAATTATGTTCAAATAATTAATAAATTTTCTATCATTTAAATTGTGTGCTTCATCAAATACTGATTCCGATTACATTGAAGTCATTAATTTTTCCATTGGCTATTGACCAAAAAAAGAGACGCTTGACCATCCAATGAAAACAAATACACAGAGTTTGATTGACAGGTTCAGCCAGGTGCAAGTCTCACCCAATGCCCGAGGTTATGTGTGCCGCTTGTACAAAGCCGAATGGTCTTAGTAAGAGTTATCGATGTAAATAAATAAATAAAAAAAAATCATGCTTATCAAAACATGCTCGTGTAAGTTAAAGTTGATTAAGGCTTGTTCCAACAGAAATCATGTTTTGCTAATTGTATTTGATATTTTTTATGTATAGCGAATTTTAATATTGCATAGTCATTTTACCGGTAACGAATCAATATGCGGTTTAGTCGTGCATGCAACTATTATTATCGGAATTCCAAATGTTTTTATTTTATGTTTAAATCGCGTTTCTTTGTCCTTCTAAACTGTAGTATCAAACTTCCGAAAATATAAAGGAAGTAATTTCAACACCCCCTCCATTTTCCTAGTTTTGAGAATTCGTTTCCCAGTATCGAATTAAGCGCCCTTTATCACTTCTGACCGAATATTTTGAGGCGAATTAATTTCAAAAATGTACTAGAGGTACATGTTAATGGACTTATAAATGAAGATGGAAAAACAATTGTGGGAATATGTCATTTAAACAAATAATATGATCGTTATTTTTATCATACCGTTTTCCGTCAAATAAAAAATGGACTTGAACAGTTTTCATTTGCGTTACTTTATAATATTGAATTTTCATTAAAACACTTTATAATAGTAATTGATGATAAGTAGTTGCCATTTTCCTTTGTTTTTCCCGTATATCTATCAATATATGCAGCCAAATAATACTTCTGTCGCAATGAACCGAAACTAGGAAAACTACACGTGGTTCTATTTGAAGTCGTAATTTCATTCAAAGCTCCATTATTATTTGATATGATGCATTCTCTTTTAAAATGAATTATATTTACTAATTATCCACTAAATAGGGATCAATAACAAACTTATTTTCATAGTTAGGCTTAATTGTTTTCACACTTTCGTTTTATCTGCTTTGAACTTCCGGCAGCTCATATCTGGGTCACATTCTTAATTTGTAAACAAATCCGGTAAATAATCGTGCAAATGGCAAACAACTTCACGCACTGATAGAATATTTATTTCTGTTTTATAATTACCTAGCTAGGATTTTTTAAAACCTCAACTTCGTCTTCCACTAGTAATTTTTCTAAAAATTATTCGATACTGGCAAATATTCTTTACCGGTAAAATGACTCCACCAGTACTGAAACATCGTATAAAAACGTTTTATATACATGTGCTCTGTAACTAGTCGTCTTTAAATACATAGACCTTTCTTTTGTTTGTTAAAAATAAATTCAATTTTGTAAAAAGATAAGTATATCATTTCCTCTAGATTTTTTTTCCATGAAAATACCTACAAAAGAGTTTTGCCAATTAAAACAGTTTAAAGTACATGTAATGTAAAACACGGGTGCCATTTTGAAACAAATTGTCAGAGAGTTCCGAATGAAATCTGATGAACGTTTCACATGGATCTCGCACGCTTTGCTCGAAACGATTTACACGCTTTGTCCGAAACTCTGCACGCTTTGTCCGAAACGCTAAACGGTTTACACAAAACGCTTCACGATTCACACGAAACGGTTAACACGAAACGTTTCTTGCACGTAAGGTGCACGCTTTTTTGGTGTAGTAGTACGTTTCAGGGTCTATAAATTTTGTCAGCACGCAACAATTCTAAATTGTACATTGTTTTAAAAAATTTTAAATAAAGAAGTTATCTTAGAGAAAAGGTTACGTGTTTTGTAAACGGGTTCGGTTAAAAAAAAACCACCACAATTCCTGACATGATTCATGAGTACATACTGTTTACAACAATGCTTGCTACCCTCTGAAAATTTAACTCGCCATTAAATATTTCATTTTTTAAATAATGTTTGTTACGATTACATAAACTAAAACATTTTCTTATTTTCTTTTTCAATACACGTTTTATATGCAGGCTTTCAATCACAACACGTTTTTATAACAAAAACAGAACTGAAAGTTTAGTAATTATAATCGTTTGACACCACATCACATATATTTTCAACTCGCAGCAACAACGGAAGACCTACTCGTGGTTTTGCCACGAGCTCTGCTCTAGTTTAAAAATATTCATGTGTACTCTTAAAATGAACATGCAATTTAATCTCAATAGTGTAATGGTCTTTTTTTTATGATTTTACTACTTACTTCTACTTTCTTGATTAATCCGGAAACAATAATTCAATTATAATCTTAAAATTGAAAACGTTTAAGGATGTGATATTTCCGTAATTCATAGTAAGATGAAATCGTTGATATTACTATTAATATTCTAAAACTGAGTAAAAATGTATGATTATGTAAGTAAGATTAGTTACTGGTAACAATTATATATCATTACCGGGTCATCATCATCATTATTCGATAGCATTGGATGGTTATGTCCATCTTCATGCATTTGACCTTCAAGGTGATTCTTAAATATCAAGCCGCAGTACTTGCATAGGAAATCTGACATCTATATAAAAAAAGATGAACATATTCTGATTCTTTTTTTTTTTTTTTTGCTTTTCAAATATTTATTTCTTTTTTCTTAAAGTCATCATTGTCTGTTGTTTTTCCCCCTTTTTTATCACTGCAAAAAGAACGATATCTCTACAGCCTGGCTTTTCAAATTATCTTTCCCTTCTCCATAGAACAACAGAAAAAAAGATAGTTTTTTTTTACGAAATTTATTAAACGGATGACCATGCATCGTATAACTACAATATAAAATATACACATGATATTATACTACAATAACAGTAAAATGGTATCTTAAGAAATTAATTACATAATATAAAATTACACCAAATATTTTGAAAATAGTTTTATAAGTTTTGGTAAAAAATAAGACTAGAATTATACTGTAGTATAATATCATATTTTTAAAGTAAAAATTAAAAAACAATTTGGCACATCAATGTGCACATGTAAAATTTGTAAACAAAATAAAAAAACATAAAAAAAATCAATTTAACATAATGACACCTGATGTTTCGCCTAGTTTTTACAAATTAGTCACGTCCTTAATTTTATTTGAAAAAAATACATCACCATGTATAATTATATACATTTTTTAAATTTTAGTAAAACAAAAAGTGGCGTGTAAATACATAACACAACCATACAAATCTACTCATTGTTAAGTTTACAAAATAATTCAAATGTATACTTATTGTTAAACTCAGCCATACATATATACTTATTGTAAAGCTTACAAAAAAATAATTCAATGTATACTTATTGTTAACTTAACAAAATAATTCAAATAATGTAGCAAAACTATCAAATCTTTTTAAATACTTCATAGAATAAATGTTAACATTCTGTATTTTGATGTTTCGACAGTTCCTGCAGTAGCTTATCTTTACTTTTAGATAAAAAATTACCCCAAAATTTCCAAAATAAAAAAATTTGAGTCTGTAAACAAAATTTCCTAAAAAATACCCCCACCATCCCCAGAAAAAATAAGTCTATAAAAAAAGTTTCCAAAAATCACCCCCTTCCCAAAAAAACTGAGTTATAAAAAATGATTTAATCTTTTTTCTTTTGTACCATTGATCTCGTTACCCTTCTATTTATATTACCAAATGTTGACATTTCACAGTGTTTTTCATAATATGGTTTAGAAGAAGCTGCTGCAGGAACCGTTGAAACATCAAACAATGATATCTCTGAACTTGATGTACTGGTTGAAAACAATGAGGGTGTATGTAATGGCGTTGACATGTCAATACTTAAAGGTGGTGAAGGTTGAGTATAGATAGGGGATTCCTGGATAAATGGTATTGGTGAAGGTAATCTATGGATGGTAGTGTGGCGTTTTCTTCTGATGACAATAAATATGATGGTGATAATAAGACAGATGGAAATGGAAATGGACGTGACTGAAAAAAATTAAAGTTTGGTTATTATAGTCTTGGTAATTGGTTCCAAATATAATTCATTTTCTG
This sequence comes from Magallana hongkongensis, assembly GCA_015776775.1. Classification (NCBI taxonomy): domain Eukaryota; kingdom Metazoa; phylum Mollusca; class Bivalvia; order Ostreida; family Ostreidae; genus Magallana; species Magallana hongkongensis. The sequence goes on along the minus strand of CM027469.1, from coordinate 799,307 downwards.
ATACTGATGCAATAGATGCATAATCATTACTAAAAGATGAATCAGAAAAATATTCATCCATGTCAATATTGTTTGATTCATAAGAGTTTAAAATACAGGTTTCTTTATAAACACCAGCCATATTTATGGCTTTTTGTCTAGTATCAAACTGCTTTTTTTGAGAATAAATGATAAATCTATAAATACTTATTGGAAGAAACAACACAAGTAAAAATAAAAAGTAAAGGTAATTTAAATTCATATGATAAGTATTTGATTGCAAATTACCTAATATGAGTGTGGTAGAACTAGGCGAAACATCAGGTGGTGTTGAACCAGTAGAGGAGGGGTGGGTAGAATTACCTATTCTACCTGTAGACCTCGCCCCCTCCTCTACTGGTGTCGTGGCCTCCTCCTCCCGGCCTGGGTAGTGGTGGCGGCCCCCGGTGGTCTCCACACCGGCCTCCTCCTGGGGGCTGGAACTCCCTGGGGTGGTGGTGGTGGCCGTGCCACTACTGGGTGTGGGGGTCCTCTGGAGGCCGGTGTGGAAGTGGCGGCCCCCGGTGGCCGCCACGCTGCTCGCTGGGGCCTCGCTGCTCGCTGGGGCCTGACTGGTGGCTGGGGCCTCACTGGTGGCTGGGGTCTCGCTCCTCTCTGGGGGCTCACTGGCAGTCTGAAGGGGGAGGGCGGTGGAGACAGGCTCACCGGAGGGGATGGGCTCCTCGGAGGGAGATGAACTACGATCATCCCCTCCGGTGGCACTGGCTGGCGTCTTGGCATCGGCCTCACTATAGCTATTGGACGGTTCTTCAAAACAAAAAAATATATACATATTAAATATGCATTGCTTTAATATTTTGCTCTTTTAAGTGAAATTGTTTTTTTAATCATAAAAAATCTAAATATTCTGACATAGTGTGTGAAAATCATGGTGTGAATGTTTTTATCGAAATTTGTCCCCCCCCCCCCCCCCCCCCCCCCCCCCCGTGCGTAATCATGTTACCGAAAAAATCGATGATGAAATTCGAATGGTAAATCGAGTTGAGAAAAAATATGTAGGTATTTTTATGACAAAACACAAGGTATTCTCTTCTTTATCTGTTAACTTTCTTCAGTTTATTCCTCCCCCCCCCCCTTCAATGATGCAATGCATCAACTAAAAAAAATGTGACCTCGTGTTCCGTAAATTAAATCGCGGGGTATGACAATTTGACAGGTAACCGTCGTCTGCAATCCGATCTTTTAATGGGAAAATAAATGAATCGTGAGTTAAGTACATCTTACACCTTTCACAATCTAACAAGTATTTTCATTCCATCAAGCCCCCCATATTAAAATATAAAATTTTAAGTGTCGGGATGACAATCCACATGTCATCTACCTACCATTTTGCTTCGAAGAATGCGCGCTCAATAAAGTTCAATAGTTGAAGAGTGATGACGTAAAACCCGACATTTTTTCCGAAATAGTCCCCTCACCCCATAATTATTTTTTTCACTTATAAAATAGCATAGGTTTTTTTTATTTTATACTTAATTTTAACATTTCTTTTATTTCAGATTTTTATTTGAGTCTTTTTGTAAACAGTTACAAATTCATAATCCTCACCCCCCCCCCCTTTTTCTGTAACTATTTTTTTACATAAAAAATATGATATCTTTGAATAAATATTGTCAAAAACATACCTTGACATGGCATCCGTGTAAAGACTGTGGAGCTCTGCTGATGGACAATTATTTTCTCTGAAGCAAATATTCTGTGGGTAGCGCGGCCAATGTCCACAATCTTGTTGTCTGCCACCCTACACAGAGAAATACAGGAACATGGATCCCTTTTTCAAAGGCTCAATCAAACCCGCGAGCGGTTTCCCGACAACAACGGTTCACATTATTACATTGTTGGACCGACAGTCCAACAATTCCGAACAGGAGAAAAACAGCAAATTGCATTTTTACAATTCAACACGTAATAAAAGATACTCGGTGTGAAATGAAGACAAAGTGCGGTACTGATAAAATTTTTACCTTTACTTATATAGTTTAATTGTGACCCTCATAGCATTAAAGGGTCAAAAGCGATAATGAAAAATCGGGTGTAGCAATTAGTCCTATAATTGAAAAAACCTCCAAAGTTTCAAATCTTGAAAAGAGCTGACCTATACATACTGACACAAAATGCGTCTTTAGGTCAACAGTTCATTGTATTATGGGAAGTGTAGTAAATCCGTGTTAAAATAAATTGAATCAGCACAATTATTTGTCAGTAGAAATCAAGCAATTACTTTTAATGGGTCAAACTTTTCCAAAAAAAGTTAAAAAATACAAAATCAGCAGTTTTGTATCCTTTTACCAGAGTCAAAACTTATCACCATCATGGAGTAATTCATTCTTACAAATAATTGCAAAAAAAGGGAGGGTGAGGGGTGATTTGCACTTCTCATTCAATAAGGTCATCCTATTTAAAAAGTATTTCACCTTATTCAACACTTTCTTAAATATACGCAAAAAAATTTAAACTAATGTTACAAAACCCATTAACACTGTATCAAGTTATACATTAAATATATGAAAAGTATGCGCTTCTCTTTCAATTTTTGAAATCGGTGTCATCTAAACAAAAAAATTTCTTTCTCATCACGTTACACAGCATTATTAGTACACCCTTATCAAACTTTAAAAGGGTTACCGTATCAATTTTATCTACACCCTGTAGGCTAATATACATATCATTAACCTGTTTCAACACACTGTACCAGCTGCAGAGAACTCGTTTTTCTGCATCCAATCAAAAAGAGTAAAATAGTATTTGGAGGAAAATTTAACATTTACAATGTATAACAAGACAACACCAATATCCAATCAAAAAATCTTACGCTGTACCAACTGCAAAGAATTTGTTTTCTGCATCCAATGAGTAGGAGCAAATAGTTTTTGGAGGGAAATTCAACATTCACAATATATAACAAAACAACACCAATATCCAATCAGAAAAAACTTAAACAGTACAAAAAATTGGAGGGAAAATGCATCTCTTTTTTATAAAAATCAAATTAAATTTTAAGAAAATCACCTTGCAATCTTAAATCCAATAGGACAAGTTCATTTTTTTCACCAGATCTGAACAATTCAATTCACCCTCCAAAAAAAAAATGGAAGTAATTATTTTAATTAAGTAGTTTTTTACATTTGTGCATATTTTATTTCATTAATTTTTGTCTTTATTTATCCTTTTAATTTATTTTTTAATATTCATTTCTTCATTTTTTTAGAAATGACTTGACAGTTAATAACAGCATTAACATACAGTTTACCGAAAATACCATGCATTTCACAGTCAGGTATGCGTTTTATTTAAAGCAAATGAAAAAAGGATAATTTAATATAGAAAATAATATTAAGAAAACTTTTTATATAAAACATTTTTTTCTACCGAATGTTTTTCTTTGTTTAATTTTCACTAATTTTAAACACAAAATATAAACTTATGTAGCATTGACCCTCCTCTTTTTTATATAATTACAGTAACTCCAATCTCCCCTTAAAATCAACCAAAGAAGTAGGTACTTCTTATGAAGACCTAAAGCTATTCAGAAATAAAGAAACACAACATCAAGAAACAGAAGAAGACGAAGAAGAAGAAAAAGAAGAAGAAGAAGCAGAAGAAGAAGTGCAAACGGCAGAACAAATGGAAATTGACATTGACGGTGTTATATTAGAGAGGCTGGCTCATAGACAAGAAGAGTTAAAAGAAGAGAAAGAAGAAATTGAAAGACGCTTAACAGACTTACAGTCGAGAGTTGATAACATTGAACAAGAACTTGAGGATATTATGTATTTAATGGATTAAAGGAAATTTTCGCTGTGCATGTATAGTTTGTAGAGTTACCTCTCTTTTCTCATCATTAAGTAATTAATTATGATTAAAAAACTTACCTTTTTCACTGATGTCTAGATGTGAAATGAAAAATGCCTATATCTCAAAAAAGAATTTTGCCTTATTTATATATATATATGTCTGTATTTATCATTTCTAAAAATATTCTTTGTAAAAAATACGTATAAGGCCATTATTATTTCATCATGTTTATGCAATACCATTCACTATTTTTTAGACATTATAACAATTGATAGCAGTTATGCTCTATATATAAAACATATTCTTATAAAAATTATGTTTTTTAAAAAATGTTATATAAAAAATATTGAACATAATTTTACTTTGTTTTCTTCTTAAAAAAAACATATAATTTCCGTTATTTTTTCAATTTTCTTGCTTCCTACAGTTATTTATCACAAACTTAACTGATTAAGCATATGAAAAAAAAATTAACTGTAGGTTGTCAAGAAAAAATCTTTCATTATACAGTACATTCGGTGGAAAAAAAAACCTTTTCACCTACTGTACTCGAATAATACTTTTCCTCTAATGCACACGTTTCATTGTATTAGAGACATCTTTTCGAAAAATTTGGTGGCCGTTAAAACGACCGTTGAAATATTTGAGCTTCAAAGAAGCTACTGTTCTTTTCTCTTGTCTTCTTTTTCTTCTTCCTTCTTCTCCTTTACTTTTTCTTTCTCTTCTACTTTTTCTTCTTCTTCTGCTGCTTCTTCTTTTTCTTCTTTTTGGTCTTGTAGATTTTGTAAGTACTGTTCGTACTTATAATCAAACATATACACCAGTCTGCCATCAATGTCCCTTAACCTCCCAGAAGGATAGGGGTCCATTGCTATTTCCCAATCCCAGTCTTCATGCTCAGGGATTGGTAAAGCAGTATCCAGCCCGTTTACCGCAGCCGAAGGAGTTGAATCGTTTGGTGTTAAGGGCATTTTGAAAAATGATAAAAAATTGTAACTACTCTTTAAAATATACCCTAAACTTTTTTTAATATACACCCTTTTTTAATGTTCAAGTGCGCATGCTACATCACCTCATTTTTTCATGTAATTTTTTTTATTAAAATATCTCTCTCTGTGCACAGGTAAGTATACCTTATTTTCACTGTTTGCTCAAAATAGGTCATCCAAATCGATCTATTTTTTCTAAATAAAATTCACGTATTGCTTAATATCATCTATTTTACGTTATCGATACTACAGCGCATGCTCTCAAACCATAGAATCATCTTATGGTTTCGTCATAACCTAAAACCTCCTACTTTTTTTACGCATGCTCACTAAATCTGTATATTCAACCTCCCTTTCTAAAAGCAACCAATGAGAACACGACCTCTATAAATTTACTGTTCGAAAAAGTCCCCCTCTATAGGGCCTCAATAGTAACTACGTCATCACCTCTATATCCAGTCCACCAATGAGAACATGACCTCTATATTGCTACCTTTTCTAAAAATAGTGATGAAAAATCACCTCTATAATACAACCTTTCTAAAACAGCCAATCAGAAACGACCTCTATAAATGCATAATTACGTCATCACCTATACCTCCACCTCTATATCCCTATATATGCTGCTCATATTTCATAAGCGTTTGTATTGACATAGTATTAAACACATAAAAACAAACACATACAATACAAAAGTAAAAATGAATAGGTCACAACCGAGAGGCTCTTATAATGTTTTTGTGACTCGGACTGATGGCCACGAAAACTGGATCGGCACTTCGTTTAGAATGTCTAGGGCAATGGCTTCTTAATACACTTCGTTCAAATTGACGTTCTTCGAATGGCTGATGGAAATATTACGGGTTTCTTCTGGGGTTTTTTTTTTCATTTTTGTATGTTTTTAAAGTTCTAGTTAAGCATAAACAGATTGTTGTTGTCTCTATGTTGATTATCTTGCCGTTGTCATCATTTTGAACGGCCTCTTCTTCTTTTTCGTCGTCTTCTTCTGCGGCTGCGACAACTGGGGGTCTTCGTGATCCACTAATCCTGCGTTTGTGGCGATTATGCGTCTAGAATGCATTGAATGTCGTCAGCCGTCTCATTGATAGAACTCAGGAACTCGGAGTCCATACAGTAATCCATTTCGTTCATTAAATTAAACTCATCGTCACTTGCGATGTCCTCACACATATTGGTTACAGACTGAGAGTTCACTGGAATTTCGTCATTAAGGTCTTCCGCTTCCAACGGAAGACCTTGTACTGATTCTGATGGTAATTCTTCATTATTAAGGTCTTCCGTTTCAGATGTGATAGATACTGATCTACACCTTTTACGTAATTTTTTATTTTGATGACGTCATTTCCGTTTTTGAGATTAACAGATAAAGTATCCGGTCAATTTTTTTTTAAATTTTGCATATTGTTTAATTATAAGTTACCCCTTCACTGTAGAAAATTTTAAGAAAATCGTATGTTTGTAATTTTTTTCTATATTGAATTAAAAGTTCAGATACCCCGTTTTCCCTATATAACCCATTGTAAATCGGCGGGGATGAGAGATTAGACCAATCTTTGAGCGCGGTAAACAGATAAAGTATCCGGTCAATTTTTTGTTAATTTTGCATATTGTTAAATTATAAGTTACCCCTTCACTGTAGAAAACTTTAAGGAATCGTATGTTTGTAATTTTAAGGAACTATTTATATGTTGGTACGAGTTAACAAAATATGCTATTGGAGCTAAAGGTTAAACTGACCGAGCAATGACTCGCTTCCATACTGGGATAATTCTCGAATTTTAACACCGAATGAATGCATATAACGCTTCAAAACAGACGTTATACTTTTTTTAAACAAGCGTGTTAGCAAACAATTCAACCTCATCAGTTACTTTTAATCACTTTCATCTCAATTGACGTACAACACATCAACTAGTATTCTCTTGTCTTTTTGTTAACTCGTTCTTGTGATCACTGTAGACAAAATCTTATATAGTTCAAGGTCTGTATTTTTTAACACATTTTGTACTAACTACCCCCCACAATCTTCCTGTGATGATAACCGCTCCTAATCATTCCACCCAGAGGGGACGTATATCCCGGTTCTTCCTCACTGACAAAGATGTCCAGAGCAAATCCTTCCGTTGAAATTCTCTGAAAATATTTCAATTTATGAATATATTCTGCATAAAGGATATTAATATAAAGAATTTGTTATTGTTTTAACTTATCTGCAAATTATGCACTGGCTGAAAAATCAAGTTTTAGGAAAACTGAAACTATGTGGAAACTTTATGTTGAGGTTTCACTGATAGTTTCCGCAGTGCGGAAACCATAATATTATTTTAAAATAGTTTCCATGTAGTTTCAGTCTGCGGAAACTTAAAATATTTCATTTCCAAATGGTTTCCACATTGTAAAAACATTCTGGAAATTCTGATAAAGGAATACTATACTACAAAATAGTTTCACTAAAGTTCAATCTCGTATCAGTCTGCGGAAACTTGGACCAAGATTCCAAATAGTTTCCACATTCAGGAAACAAAACTGAAATCTTGATAAATGCATAGTTAGTATATCTAAAGAGTTTTAGCAAATTTCAATACAGTGTCAGACTGCGGAAACTAATAAGGTGATTCCAAATAGTTTGTGCTATGCAAAATCTATTAATAAAATTCTAATATCATTTTTAATTAATGTCAAACAGAGAGGTAATTATGTTTAATTCAAATTTACTTAGATAATGCTTTCTTTGATAAAATCAAATGATTTTTTACTACATCTGTTTAGAAAACAAAAGTTTTATCAATATTCTCATGTCATTTGTTTCGTTTGCTGAATTGAGTTTTTAAATAAAAGGGAAAAAAATCAATTATACATTTTAAATATTTAATATGATCCTACTTATTTAACAAAGAAGTCACTGATACATGTACTCATTTCACATCTGTTATTGGTTTTTATAGCATATTGATATAACAGAATATGATGAGAAATGATGAAAATATAAAATTCATAAAATTTGTGCATTTTAAAGTCCTTTTCACATTTCAGCTTCTGACACACATTAACTAAAATACTTAAAAAAATGTAAATGTGAAGGAATAAAAAAAGTATTGTTCAAATCTATCAGAGAATAATGCATTATATATCAAACTGATAAAGGTAGATTGAAAAATATGATAGTTGCCCAGCTCTTCCATGTGAAGACCTTCTTTGTCAAGAGGAGAATAGAATCAATTCACTGAGAATAAAAAATAATACATAGTTAAAAGCACTATTACCTACAGGTTATAAGTTACATGTAACTAGATATTAAAAAACTTATTTTGAAGCCATCTTAAAATAACAATATAGCAGTTAAATTTGTTCAAACTATTAAGACTCAGCAAATTTATCACATTTTACAAATACGTCCTCTAAAATCTGCACTTAAACAATTCACCGTAACAATTGAAGTACAAAAAAATAGTGCAACAACAGAGTTGCAGGGAGACTAAAAGTGGATATATTTAGCGATATGACCTGTGATATATTTACATATATGTACACAATATTTACATACCTTTATCCTCATTTTAGTGATACAATAAAGTTATTAATATTCTATCTCTGGTTTGATTCCTTTTCCAATTTAGAATACTCACAAAAAAGTTCAAATTAATCTGAATGATTTTCACTTTACTGTTTTTAAGAAAACACATGGCATGGTAATGGCGACACATTAATGAAATTTTTAACACCATTGATTCTTTAAGGTCCAAGCACCCTCTGAATCGGTATGTAGGATGCAGGCCCATCATTCTGTTTTGCCAACCAGTGATCGGATGGAGGTAACCAAGATCTGCATGTTTTCTTGAACCACTCTACAACAGCCAAAAGATGAACTGTAATACAACCATTTACTTCGGTTGAATGCATCAGATAGTGTGAAACTTTTCCCAATATCACCGAAATCAGGATCAATCTTCGAATCATCTCCTACCAATTTGGCCATCAGCATCTTGTAGTTTTTGCACCTGGAACTAGAAACAGAACCATACATTTCATTAGTCCAATAGACAGTGCTGTACTTTTTGGCTACCCTTGCTATTGCATCACCTGGAAATGAAGTTTCCTATAAACACACCTTTCCTTTAGGTCATCACGCTCGTTCTGCCTCATGGTAACCAATGTATAGGCCTCCTGCTTCACCTGCAAAAGTGACAAATCAGTCCATACAAGAGGGTATTGTCTATTGATTGGTTCCTCTGAAGCCACTTGTAGTTTTGGAGTTGGAATTTTTGGGCTGTCAATTTCCTCTCTACAAACCTTTGTAAAACAAAATCAGAAAATTCCCCTTACTCTTTGTGTTTCATGTCAGCGGCAAATCCAATCTGCTGAAACTTTCGCTTTATCTTGATTTCCACTGAGCGTTTGTTGGTTGGGAAACCATTAAATTGTTCAAAACTGAGAGCCCAAAACCCATATATACTGCCATAACACGCAATGTTTCTTTAAGATGACCATGAAGATGTATGTGTATATTATTAATTACATTAATATGAATTTACCCTTAGGACAAGACAGGAATATAAGGTATATATCACATTTGCAGACAAGGCAAGAAGTTAAAAGAAATATAAATATAATCAAAAAATCATGATTTTTTTAAGTATACAGTCATATAACTGCAGTAATGTGTGTATGAAAATTTTCATAACGCGTTAACACGTGTTACTCAATTTGTATGCCCACGCCGCTGCAGTTATGAGACTGTATAAGTACTTCAAAATATCATGATTCAATCCTATTATAGCAGTCACCAAAATTCCTTAAAATTTCAACTCTTCACTTTTGATTTGACTTTACATTAGTTTTGCAGATTGTTCTCAAAAGATTACAATTTCATTTAAAACTTATTTGTTGTAAGTTTTCTGCATTTGATTTTCCAAATTCTATAAGGATAAATTGTTTTTGAGTTCTTCTTAGAATTTGAAAATAATGGATTGATAACTAATATGGGAGATTATAAGATTGATTTATGAGCAAATTTTACTGCAAAAGACAAATATTTTGTTGTTTTTAGATTTTTAAAATTAAGACTTTTTTATATTGAAACAAGTAAAAGGCATTGAAGTTCACTATGGTATGGGGCGTTCATTGAATAATGTTAACCAATTACAATATATGCATGTCTGCAATTTTGCACACATACCTTACAACAGATAGGGCATTCATTAGCCATTTGAACATGGTTTTCATCATAATTATCTCTGTTGTTAAACTGAAATATGTGGAATCTGTATTCATTAATGGAATCCCCAACAAGACTCCCGTATTTATCTTTCACATAAACAACATACATAAGGAACACAGGAAGAAACAAGGAGAGAATATACATTAATATACAGGATATTTTGATACATGTAAAAATCATTTTTGTCATGGGTCTGTTGTTGGGTAAGAAAATTGACCCATATCCAGTGTGATTTTTACTCAGTCTGAATAAAAATGTTATTGAACATTGATAAACTGTGATGATATGTCTGAATTGATTTTCATATGCATCATTTGATATTAAAAATGGGGAAAATCTGAAGAATACATAAGAAAATCACATATGTCCCAGCTCTATAGAGACACGTGGACATATCAATTGCTGAAAATATAAACATTAAAATATCCATCGATACAAAGTGGACACAAACCTGCCCTTTTTGTTACCACATGTATGAAGGAAGTCAATATTGTGAAGGACAATTGAATAATATATATTTCCAAGTTTGTGATGGATAAAAAATAAACATTTCTAAACATGAATATGATCATGTGTCAGAGAACACCAGAATACAATTTTTTTTAACAATTTAAAATATGTATATACAGGAAAATATATCAAATATAAAGGAAAATTCAGATTACAAAATACAAAAATGTTATTTGATATTCCGGTTCCATGGAGACACGTACATATTAGATGAGTGGAAACAACCCTGTCATAATGGTGTTGCATGAATTAATGAAGTTAATATTGTCATCCGAATGACAAGTAAAATGTGAACTAGCATTGTAGTAAACCTTTCTTGTGAAATGGAAAAGTGACATCTTTTTAAAACTCAAAATGCAGGGTTGAATTTCGACGAGTTACTCGGCAACTCACTAATTGAATACAAAGACATGGGAAGATAAAATAAGAAAATAAAAATGTCCCTGCTCTGTAGAGACACGTGGACATTATTAATTTTAAAAAAAAAAAACACAGTCATAAAATATCCAATTTTGAAAGTGAGTGACATGTCTGATAAAATAATATGACAATGTATCATTCAGTTAATATATTGCCATACAATGTTTATTTTGTTGGTTATGATGAAGGAAACATGATCCATTTTCATGCTTGATAACAAGAACAAAATCCTAAGGTTATATAATTTGCAAATTGCAATAAAATACATTCAAAACATGAAGATATCTATGTACAACATAATATATCACAAATAAAGAATGAGAAAAACAAAGGAAAGAATACACTGAAAAGAACCATCAATGTACAAAATCTAAATAAAATGTATTCAAATATTGAAGATATACACGTGCAACACCATATATTACCTAAAGAAAACGGGAAGAAACAAGGAGAGAATATACATTAATATACAGGATATTTTGATACATGTAAAAATCATTTTTGTCATGGGTTGGTTGTTGGGTAATAAAATTGACCCATATTTAGGTTGATTCATACTCAGTATGAAAAAAAATGTCATTGAACATAGATAAACTGTGATATGTCTGAATTGATATTCATATGCATCATTTAATATTAAAAATAGGCAAAATATCAAGAATACAAAAGGGAATCAAATATGTCCCAGCTCTATAGAGACACGTGGACATTAATAAAGTGATATAGCCGAAACAACCCTGTCATAATGATTTCCCCATGTATAATGCAAATAAATATTGCCATCCAAATGATAAGCTATATCTGTATTATGTATTTCTTGTGGAGGAAACTTAATCCATTTCCAACCCTGATTACGATTTTGGATGTAGCTGTTCGTAAATATATACAAATCACAGTTGAAAATTGTTGATGCTGCTAAAATTTCTAATTCGGTTGCCCATGTTCTATTTTTTCTCATCAATTCTATATGGTGTTGATATTGATTAGCTCCATTTTCCAGCCATGTTTGGAATGTTTGTTGGTGATTTAGAAGGAAATCGCAAATGATGAATCTAATTAGTCGATGATGATCTTCTGACCCCAATATTTCCTTGCTTATTGCACGAAAAAAAAACAATTTCTATCTGGCTCTGTTGCATCAATGGTAACATTTTGAGTTACAGATTGTAAATTTCGGATTATGCCAATATATCTGAGATCATATAATGCTGGATTTCTAATTTCATCTGATCGAATATCAACATGTAATTTTTGTGCTATTTCTTTCCTTTTTAAAAAAGATGTCGTATTGAGCTCACGCACAGAAAGAGGATTGTAATTTTCATCGATGATGCTAACGTTCTCTTGGATATTGATTTGTGAAGAGACATTTTTGTTTGTTTGAGATCTTTTGGTCGTTTTCTTTGTTTTACGTTTCCGATTTACGGTTGATTTATGTACTCTTTTTTCATCATGTGATTTTGCGATTACATCATCATCCTTTTCTTCATCATTGATGGAAATGTGCTTCCCAGAAGGTACGCTATTAGATTTTGTTGGAATACAGCAGTAAATTGCATCATGGTCAGAGTATTATGTTGGAATTATCCCCGAGAAATAATGAATGATTTCATTGTTTATATAAATATGGTCCAACAGAGAGCCAGAAACATGGGTAGCACCAGATATAATTTGCCGAAATTGCCTTTCAGAACAGAATTTGCTTACTACAGAGTCTCTCTTTTGTAAGAAATCAATATTAAAATTTCCAATAAGCAAACATAAACCCCCCTTTGTTTGACATTTGTTTAATACTAATTGCAAAGTATTTTTCAAAGACGTCATATTGATATGATTTGGTCTATAAAGGGAAACAATTGTGAGCGGTGGCATTTCATCGTTGAAGACTTTAACGACAAGCATTTCAGAAGAGTCCTGATCTGAAGAACCAATTATTTCAGATTGTATGGTATTTTTATCGTACATTGAGACTCCACCTTTCTGGTTACATTTTGTGCATATTTCTTTTGAGCACTTTTGAGATTTTTATAGCTGTCTTTTCTATCTTTCCTATACATGTAAAATCCAGGTATTTGTAATGAATTATCCTTGTCTTGTTTTGACAACCATGACTCTGAAATGCAAATTATATGTGAAGATAACAAACATGCATCGTTTTTAAGATCTTGTAAATGACATTTCAATGATCTTATATTAATGTGAGAAATTTTCAGAAATTGAATTTCATCAAAGTCTTGAATTCTCGAGCTTGTAGTAAACGGCATTTGGGTTCTCAGTCGTTTCATTTCTAAATGGACCATTTGACCTGTTTTTATTTTAGTTTTATCAAAACTAGTACATGTAAGACATAATCCATCTATGTCCTTGCATCGACTCAAGGCTACATAAGCTTGACCTGGTCTGAATGGTCCGTCAAATGATACAACTATTTTGTCTGTAGTGATTCCCTGGGTCTTGTGTATTGTACAAGCAAATGCTAGATTTAGAGGAAACTGTGCTTTCGATAACTCCACTGTAGAATGTTTTCCAATATTAAAAGTGTAAAATATAAAATCTAAACGTCTACGATCAACATAAAATATTCCGGGTCAAAGTTAAGTAATAAGAAAAATAACTGAATTAAATAAGAAATCAATTCTAATCATTATAACTGAGATATAACCAACTTTTAAATAGTTCTGTCCTTAAGTTTTGGTAATAAAAATTAAACTTGTTTTATTAGCGTCTCCGATCAGAGTGACCCACGGAGGGGGCGCTATCTAGATCGGAGACCCGCGATTCCCTGCCCAGGTACTGACCAATCAAAATCTTAATTCTTTGTTCAAAACTAATTTATGAATAGATAATTCTAATTAATTTGGTGATCACGTGATGTATTTATTTATTCTAAACTGACCGAGGCTCGACTTAGAACCTGACGCTACAGGATAATCCCCTAACAAAAGGTCTAATGGATGGCACTTACTCTGACCACGGAATTAACAAAAGATAAAAGCGAACCTAAATATCAACTACTAACAGATGAACACCTTTTAAATCTAGCAGCTAGAATGAACTCAAACAAATAAATGACATCTCTATATATTGGTTACGGATTAACTTGAAACATTCGTGAAACCTATCATTTTACACCTTTTACTTATCAAATAAGAAGATGACACCAAGAACATTCTTCCTTGAGGGAAGAACAGCTGTCTAAACAAATCATTCCCTTCAATTAATCCGTCTCTTAATGAATAAAAAAGGAACTGATACAAATACATGTATCATAAAAACAACAGACAACGTAAACAAAAAAAATATAAATGAAATATTAAATTCTTTTGTACACAAAGGTCATTAAGTTATAACTGTCCTTTCTGACATTTATTATTTTTCAAATAGTATCTGCAATATGACTACTTTCTCCCTTGCTATAACTGCTTTCGTCCCTAAAAGCTCAAATTTAAAAGAACATAACCAAAAACATAAATCAATTAAAGGTTCAGCTAAAGTTCGAAATATTTTTCTATCACTCTTTACAGCACTTGCTATTTTCCTCAAACTGAGATGTGTTTTCTGATCATTTGCTAACACTTGTGATATAGAATGGTTGTAAAATTTGAAGTCTGGAATTGTCATGTTGGATGGATTAGGTAAGAATGAATTTCCAAAAATATGGCCTAAATTAAGATTCGTCAAAAAATTCTTGTTATAATGCCAAATTAACTTGGTGAATAACTGAAAAATTATCTGTTGATTGATAACAATCTACTAAACGTGGGGCATAATATAATGATTCTGTGGATAACGAACATCGACAAGGAATCTATATGACACAAAAAGCACAGCCTTTCAATACCTTCTTCTCCTCATGACAATCTGGAATAACAGTATGGGTGTTGTATAACAGAACTTGCGCAGCTGTAAGTTCAATGATATCAGAGCTTAACAATGTCGGTATTTACCTAAAATTACAAAGCTCCTTAACTTGTTTGATATTGTTTGCAAATAAAGCCATAGTGCAGTCTGGAATAGTAATAAGATTCAAGGGAACATTAAAATTACACATCCTTACAGAACTTTGTACACAAATAGAAAGATCCTCAGTACTCCAAGAGACAAAATAATCATGATGACTGGTTATAGCAAAATAAATGGAAAGAGATAAAAGTTGGGTGGCCTGCATCTTTTCTGTTACATTCTCAGAAGTTGGTACAGGTAAACTTAGGACCTTATATAGTTGAAGGGGGGTACTTTGGGATGAAATAGGGAATTTAAATGTAATGTACAACTCGTTTTTGATTCTGGCAAAAAGGAATTGTCCATTAGAATAGTAATAGGATGGATCCGTGTGTACCAGATAAAATTTCTGGTAAGATTTTCTAAGCTTATGATTGATTTCCGCAAGAGAAATCTACCAAACATGTGTTTTGAAATCAAAAAGGGAGAAATGTTTCCTTCCAAAAGACTTTGAATTGCGTTTTCTAACTTATTTAATTTTGATTTAGTGTTGTGGCTCTATGAACTTGAGTAATTAAAATTTCTGACACATTAGCAAAAGAATGGTATAATTCAAAGAACTTGTTATTAAATGCATTGGTCATTTTCAACATGAAATTTGAATTGTCTTTGATTCCCCTTATTAAATTCTTAATTCTGTTGTCGGTTAAAGAAATGAATGATGATAAGTGGGCACTATGTTGTTCCAAAGCTTTAGCCATTTTCTCAGTCTTAGTGTTTAAAGCATTTATGTGACCTGCTAATATATTAACATCATCCATGGTTGCTGTGCCGAATATACTTTTTGACAGGGATCCAATAAAGGGTAATCATGCTCTAGCTTGCTTCTTTTTTTAAATCTGGGTTTGAGGGATCATGGTTCGAATGTTCAAATCGGTTTGATTAAGATGAGCTAACGTTTCTTCATGTAGACCATGGATAAAGTTAACCATATTATCAAGTAAAGTACAAGAAGATTCTCTTACTCTATTTTGTACATTGCAAAAAGGTACCTTGGACAATTGAAAACGTTTTGGTAGTTCATCATGAAAAGTTTGCAACCAATTTTCCTTGGCTAACTAAAGTTTCGATTCTTCCTTGAAAATTACACCATAATTGATTCTTTGAATGATGATATCCATGGTGGGCTCTATTGGGCTTGGGGTGACGAGTGCACAGAGGGACAGGACGAGGAGCATGCCAAACATGTAATGCTGAGTTCCAAAATTTCCTATAAAGACATTGAAATGGGAAAAGACTATCAAGAATGCGGTGAAGTATATTTTGAAAACGCGAACCGCGGTATTCGAGCTTTCTAGCACTAATAACTTGTAATTTCTTACAAAGATGGAGGTCTACCATACCACATAAAAACTCTGTATCGTGCTTAACTCAATATATGACTTTTAATTTTGGCCAGACATTAAAAATACCCAAATTAACCTTTCTGAACATAAAGAAAAAATGAAAAATGAAATTTAAAATGTTCAGTCTAAGTCAATATAAAGAATTTTAGATATGCTCCTGTATATAATTACTTAATTTAAAAAATGATCTTTCCACGATTCATGATTTTTTATCTTTGTTATGTTATGGCCTAGTATATGATAAGATACCTATATACTTTATGAAAGGTCGTTGAAATGCGCGAAAGCACTTTTCGCAACAGTATTCGCACCAACCTTTACTTGAAAAAATTAGTAAACTTGAGAAAATTGTCAACAGGTCAAAGTCAACTTACACCTGAACAAGTCATTCAAGCTGTGGTGAATGGCAAGTTATTCGGTATTTGACCATATGGATTATCGTTTGGATTCCAGTCATGTTTGTTATCATAAAGATACAAATATCTTCATGAATTTACAGTAAAGTAGACATAAAATGAAAATAAAATATTATAACTGGGTTTGTGTACTCAAAGTAGTATCAACAACTTAAAAAAATAGAACAGTTGTTATTTATAGATCATGAACAGTGAAAAAAGGTAAAATCCGCCCATCTGCCCCATATTTTTTGCAAATCAGGATGAGAATCTAAATATTAATTATACATGGCCTTAATTTTACACCCATGTAACTTTTCTTGCAGTATAAAAGCACAGTTTTGTCAAAGAGATCCATAAATTCCATTAAATAAACAGACATGCATTTCATTCTAGTACACAGACATACTTACATCACCTAATAGTCAGAGGAAAGAAATCACATTAGAGTTCATGGGGGAAATGCGCAGTTTTTCACATGCCGCCTGTGGACAGTATTATTTCTGCAACAAATATGCAAAATGACCAGTGGCGAGGAGACGTTTGAAGGTAATTTTAAGAAAGTCAAATTAAAAATTTGCTCAGCATCACTTCCGAACTTTTATAAGCAGCATCTACCTACCTATTTCCCACCAATTTTTTTTTTTATTTGCAATTTATAAATTCTTCACATAGACATTCATACACACACTCATACAATCTCAACAAGAATATACAATAAATAGCTTGAGGAATATAGTTGATACAACGCACAGAAAAGAAAGTATACGAGTCTACTCTTGAAAAATATTTCTCTACAAAGTCCATCTTTTGTCAAATATTTTCAATTCAGAATTTTTATGAGATATACATTTTTCAATTTCATATTTCACTTTTAAGTAATATTATAAACCAGATAAACATGGAAGTTTGTTTTGTTGAGAGCAATAAAAAATGAACAGTTTTCCATATTAAATAAGGAAAATCACAACCATGTTTGTATCTAGAAGAGGACAATTTCCAAAAATGACATTTGATATATTGAAACAAACTCTTTCTGAAGTAGTATTATAAATGTGAATACTAAACTGATTCCACATAGCTAATGAATGGGCACAACTAACAAAAATATGCTCAATAGTTTCAGTAGAATTCCCACAGAATGTGCAATCATCGTTATCAGTAGCTTTTATCTTCAGATAATTTTTAACTGAGAGAATTCTGTGTAAAATCCTATTCTGGAACCATTGAGCAGCAGAATCTTTGGTCACATTAAAACATATTTTGAATACATCTTTGGTGGGTTTTTTTTCTAAATAACCATTAAGTGACATTTCAGAGTTCCATCAGACAACATAAGGTGGAGTTTTGTCTTTAGTGTTAATATTTTTATAGATACTATTGGTACATTTTTTATAAAAGAACAATGGCTCATAATACAATGGTATAACTGGATCAATAGTATAACAATACATTTCTTTGGTGAAACTTAAAAGTCTTAAAAACTTTGCAATGGCACTTAAGGTTTCTCCACCCTCGATGTTTTTATGGTTTAATCTGTGTAATTTGTGTTTAAGTTTGATGATTAATATGCAAACAATCAAATTAAAGTTAAATATTGGTATGTTGCAAATATTTTGTTCATGCTGTAGGAGCTAACACAAGTACACTCTCAGGACAGTTAAAGCAACGACTGCTCTCTTATCAAACATCACATTTATTTTAACTAATTTCGATATAATAAAGCAATTTTTAAAAGAAATTAATCCTTTATTTTAAGTATTTTAACATTTTAAGGCCATTTAAAATTGCCAGTATGAAAGCTATCACATTTACAGTGCATTTTTATACGATTTTTCAACCATGAATAAGTACAGATTGGCAACATAAAACGTCTATAACTTTTGAAATAATGGTTCAAACTCACTGAAAATTGGTACATTTGTAATTCATTATATATCCTATCGAAATCTGCAAAGAAATGTTTACCTTGCCTGGTAAAACATTATGAATTGTGGTCTCTGTCAAGTTTGCCTATATACGGTTTTATCAGTTTTTCATTGAATTCAGCGATTTCAACTCAAACTACTCTCTATGAATTGTTAAACATTGGTGTCATTTCACTTTACATAGCTTAAAATGTGTTAAACACAAGTATAAATCAAGAAATATTGGCAAAACTATGCACCACATAACACTATTATTATAACCGATAACGGTAAAATATTCCAGATTGCTCACAATGACGTCACACGACAATCGAAAGACCTTAAAATGCTATTATTATAGCATTGCATCATGATTTTTTGAAGTATACACTCTCATAACTGCCGCGGTGTGTGCATACAAATTTTCATAACGCGCTAACGCGCGTTACTCAATTTGTATGCACACACCGCGGCAGTTATGAGAGTGTATACTTCAAAAAATCATGATTTAATGCTTATATTTACATTTTTTAACTTCTTGCCTTGTCTGCAAATGTGAATTATACCTTAAAATTCCGATCTTATCCTAAGGGTAAGTTAATATTAATGGAAGAGCCACAGTAACAGCCACGAGCGTGCACTTTGATTTCGCTTGTGACGTTGCAGTTTACAGCGTTCAACGTTTGTGACGTCATAATAAAACTCGTTAATTTGACCTTTGACTACTTGTTGCATTTAGAGGCATTTGAAGATCACAGAATTTAATGGAAAAACACAGTAGAATGTAAATATATTGCATTGTACACACATGACTAATGTTAAATTTGTTTTCAAACATCTCTTTTGGTAGAAGAGTTCCATTACTATCTAAGAAATCATTAATAGTTTTTACACCATTTTCATACCAGTATTTTATATACAAACTTTTCATACCAACCGTTATCTTAGAATTGTACCATACAGGAGATGAAGTAGCCTTGTAAGAATTTAGCAAGTTACCAATATATGATGCCAGTACATACAACCATAATTTTAAAACATCAACCCAAATGTTGTTGGTTGTCTTATCTAAAAGTTTCTTAATAAAATCATCACCAAAATCCAGAATTTTTCTGACAGCAGTGTCACCATATATTGCATATAAAATATGAATCCACGACTGTTCATGATTTACCACCAAAACTTAACAACCACTGAGAAACAAAAGTATATTGTCTTTAACATATAACAATTCAGAAAATATTGATGAATAACATACATCACATTTTTAAAAACCGTCGACAAGAGATAGTTAGTAAAAATAATATATTAGAGTACATAATGAAATCAAAGTACTGAAAGTACTGACACGAGTTGATGATCCAGAACAGGCATTGATTGGTGATTTTATTCTTGTTCTCAGTATGCAGAATTTTATTATGAATTACATGTAAGTTAGTAATGAAGTTTATAAGTACAGTTGTATAAAACTATTTACAATAAAATTCCAAGAAAAGTTGAAAGTATACAGCCTTCGTCAACTTGTCGCATTATAACAAAAGAGGCCCATAGGCCACAGTGTTCATTTTAAAAATAGGCAATTCATCTTTAAATAAATAAACTAGAGGTACTGTGAGCAAGCTCACAATTGATACCCCCCGCTAAGAAAAAAATCATAACGCGTGTATTTTTGCTATTATAGAAAATATTGGATGAATCTATTTCACTGTCAATTTTCTAGAAATAAAAACTGCTTTATTTTTGACAACTGTTAATTTTTAGCTTCTAATAGTTCCATTAATACAAGACATGACACAGACAGAATTTAGCTTTTCTGAAACAATGACCTGAACATCATCATACCACCAACACATAATAAATGTACATGAGGAGCCGTACATGACTAGTTCAGTTTTGTTCAATGACAGAAAACAACTCATTACTACAAACCGATTTCCTCCACATTTCCATTTTTGACCTTACATAAACATGTCAAAGGCATTCTGATCTTCAAGTTGCTCACTAATTCTTCTTCTTTGCAGTGTAATGCCAATATCTTTTGACACTTTTCAACTTCAAAAGTTGTATACTTATCTTCTTCTACTTGAATAAAAATAGAGAACGCATTATCTATGCAATAATGGTGCCCTCTACGCTCGATCCGGGTGGCTCACATTCCTGTGTCAAAAACAAATTACCGGTAATGTACAAGTTGTAAAATGCAAAACAATAACTAAAAATGATACAACTCTCTGTGCATACAATGCTTGAAATAAACAATAAGATAATTACATTCAGAATTTTTTTCTTATTTAGAATAACTTAGTTACTAATTGATTTAATAGTTGTCTATATAAATGCAATAATAATACAAAGTATACATTGCATATATCATTTTCTTCAAGGATACAAATAATGTAAAAAACTTAGGTTAAAAAGAATAGTAATACATATTGTTATACTTTCAAGTTAAATACTGAAATCTGATTGGTTAAGACGCAGTTCCTAATCCGTTTTATTACCCTCAGCGTTAGCAACGCACTTAGCAACGGGTGACATTACAAATTGTTACATGCGCGAAAACTATGCGCGTACGGTTCGCTGTAGAATTCATGTTATTCCTATATAAAAGCAGTAAAATTTTATTAAACAATAAGACATTCAGTATAACAAAATTAATACTGCCTGTTTGGGAGGATAACAATTGAAATTGACACCCCTCGAAAACCATTGTCAACCTCTGCTTTGCGTCGAATGACAATGCTTTTCTTGGGGTGTCAATTTCAGCTGTTACCCTCCCAAATAGGCACTATTTATATAATATGTTTGAAGAAAAAAAATAACACTAACTATTCACCTTAATTGATGTTTTCGATGTAGTGGAAACTAATGTTTCCTCATTAAAGGATGTTACTACAACATCAGTAAAGCAGAGGTATTTGTCAAGTCCCTCCAAAGGGAGACTTTGACAGTGTCTGTGTCATCCTTTTTTGTTCTTGATTTTACCTGGACATCGTTGCCCTTCACTTTAACTGTTTTGTGATGTCCTCCTGTAAAAAGCATAAACCTGTAATTCCATTTCACATAAAAAAAGATATGAACGTTAAAATTTATTACATTATTCTACTTGTCAAACAGAATGATAATTTTACTAATTTATATAACTGATATATTTATTAAATAACATAAATTCATACTTATAGATATAACTGTTCCCTTCACTGACACAAGGGACTTAATCAGGGACCTTTTGACCTGTTTTATGGTCAAGGTCAACGTTTCAGCAGGTGGGGTTGGCAATCAATGCCCCCTGTCTTTGAATTTCAGTAGGAACATCAACATCAGAGGTTTTCATGACCTTGGTATTTTTGGTGATGATTATCCCTTCTGTAGGCTCAGTTTTAGGTACATGTATGTAGTGCATCACTATCACTGATGTGCCTTCAGCAAGATATGCTTTCTTGTCCTCATGGCCATGCTGTGGTCTGCAATTCCAATGACACAGTATTCGTTTTTCTCTCCACTCTTTTCTTGATATCTAGCAGTACTGCTTACTCCACAAACTTTTACCTTTAATGGCTGAGAGTATGGTTTGTTCCCTTTGCTAGCCTTTAACTTGGCTAAAGTCAGCATCTGTTACAATGAAAAATACAATCTGAGAATTGAATAGTATATGTTTTATTCTTTTGAATTTTTAATATACATAGCTTTATGGGTTTTTTCCCAGTTGATTTTTAACTTCAAAAGGAAAAAAAATCCCAAAGGCTTATGGCCTGAATAATATGATTCTTAGGTACTCCAAGTCAGTATTTTGTCATGCAGTACATTTGTATACATATGGTCTAAAGCAGAAATATAGTCTGTGGTGCTACTTGTTTTTAAATATTGAAGATTAAACTTATCAAACATGTATTTTACAAGATAATCTTCAGCTAAATTGTCCAAATTGAAATCGCCAGCTAAAACTTTTGAATTAGCATTACTTGTGTGAGTGATCAAAATACAATTGATTCTTCTTCTCACAGTTTCTTTATTTGTCTTTGGAAAAATATAATAGTAATAATTTGTTCTCCGACTTTAAAATCAACTGAACTTCTTTAAAAAGATTTTCCCTCAAATTTGCCACTTAGCATGTGATTGTGTTTTAGCTCACCTGAGCCAAAGGCTCAAGTGAGCTTTTTCTGATCACAATTTGTCCGTTGTCTGTCGTTGTCGTTGTAAACTTTTCACATTTTCATCTTCTTCTCAAGAACCACTGGGCAGATTTCAACCAAATTTGGCACAAAGCACCACTAGGTGAAGGGGATTCGAGTTTGTTCAAATGAAGGGCCACGCCCTCTTTCAAGGGGATATAATTGAGAATTATTGAAAATTTGTTGGTATTTTTCAAAAATCTTCCTTTCAAAAACTATTAGGCCTGAGTAGCTTAAACTTGTGTGGAGGCATCCGCAGGTAGTTTAGATTCAAGTTTATTCAAATCATGGTCCCCGGGGGTAGGGAGGGGCCACAAGAGAGGGATCAAGTTTTACATAGAAATATATAGAGAAAATCTTTAAAAATCTTCTTCTAAAAACTATCAGGCCAGAAAAGCTCAAATTAAAATGGGAGCATCCTCAGATAGTGTAGATTCAAGTTTGTTCAAACCATGGTCCCTAGGATAGGGTGGGGCCATTATTGGGGGATCAAGTTTTACATAGGAATATAAAGAGAAAATATTTTAAATCTTCTTCTTATAAACTATTAGGCAAGAAAAGCTCAAATTAAAGAGGAAGTATCCTCAGGAAGTGTAGATTCAAGTTTGTTCAAATCATAGTTCCTGGTGGTATGGTTGGGCCACAAATGGGGGAATGGATTTTTACATAGGAATGCAATGACTCCGGTCATCCAGGCTTTCTTGTTGGCCAGGTATTCCACAGGAAATGACAGCACGTTCTTGAAGCATCGGGGGTTGGCAGATTTCCCGATGATTAGAAGAGGCAGATTTGCAGTCCCGTCCATATTGGCGCAAACCATGGCTGTTAGGCGATCTTTGTTCTTACCACCAAGACAGTTGACATTCTTGAATTCCAGCGTCCTATCAGGCAGCATGCGGAAGAAGATCCCAGTCTCGTCGGCATTAAAGATGTCTTGAGGGGCGTAGTGGGTCAACAGACTGTTAGGCTTTTCTTTCCAGACTGTCATCTCATAAGACTGCGTGTCAACGGACTTTTCTTCTCCGCAAACTCTCTTAAATGTGATGCCTTGTCGGGATTTGAGGCCTTGAAATCTGTCTAGTCGATTTTTCCGGCAAATTACTCTGCTATTCTTCAATGTGACTGCGTATTCTTCAATGTGACTATTCATTTATATATATTCGCATGACATTTAGCGATCCACTTAATTTAGCGGAAGCCGCATTTCGCCATAGCGGAAAATATACACAACCAAATGTATTAATTTTAAAGTAAGTTCTAGGAGTTATGAATCAGGAATTTAAGGGCCATTTGCTTCCATTACTTTTAATGGCTAATTATGTAAAAAAAAAAATGGTTCAATGTACTAGATATTCAGAGAGCTGTCCCAAGAAAAAAATCAGAGATAAATCATTTTAAAAACCCAATTAAGTATACAAGAGGCTGTGGACAGATCGAAAACAGAGAATTCAACAGTTATTGGAAGTTGAAGGAATTGATTTTCACAACATTAATGTAATCATGCTACAAGTACTATTTATATCATAAGATATCTAATTACATTTAGAATAACATTAGAAATATATCCTAGTAATAATATATGGGATGTAATAATCAAAAGTGAGCGAACTACAAAGATTTTAATGGCTTATTATGTAAAGAAAGAAAACGTTACAATATATTAGATAATCAGAGAGCTGGAGAATTTTTTTTTCAAAAAACACTAAGTATAGAAGATGTTGTGGAAAGACCAAAAAACGAAAATTTTAACAGATATTTTATTGGAAGTGGAACGAAATGAATTTAAGAAAAGCACGCAGCTACCCAGAAAAATATTTCCCTTTTAAACTTAAAAAAAAAAACAGTTTAAAGCTGCTTGATCCAATTTTATATAAAATTTTCTGAATGCTTTAAAAAATGGTTATACTAAGTATTTGTGTAATAAAAGATATTGCAGTTGTTTTCCTTTATCTATAATTAGTTTAAGACATTTCGTCTAAAAACTACAAAACGCCTGCATCAGAGTAACTGTTATTCAACACATGTAATATAATGTCCATAAGCTATAATTGAATTTTACTTAATATATAATTATTGAGAAATAAATTTAATACCTACTTTTATTTTTAATGAACTAGCCTGGAATAGCAAAAATGAGAGTAAGGTGGTGGACATGCTTTGGCAGAACGAAGTGAATGGGAGTTCGCATCCAAATATAATTATTCTTGCATTGAAAAAATGATTTTGATATTTTACATGGCAGGAAAACGTCAAAACCCACCCCATTCAGGAAACTGTAAAATATCAAAATTGTTAAAAAAGCCGGAAAAACGTCAGATATTTCAGACTAATTTACTTGGAACTTATTTAGGATATACATAAGATTTGACGAATGCTGATTAAATAAATTTAGTCCACTGATTTCTTAAATGCGCGATTTTAATTATTTGATACACATTTAAATATTGTAACTGCGTTTCTGCAGGATAGTTCTTTTTTATTGAATTAATATTATGCTTATTTTTATGACTTAAAAGCAAATTTACATGTAGAAATATGTTTAATGCCTTTTTAAAACATTACATATTTTTTGTTTTACTCGTAAATGAAAAGTTGGTCATAGTCCGTTGTGTTATACGCGTTTTTATCGAGACTTTATTATCTTCGGAAACTTTCGGAGTTTAACTTTCTTTTCAAACCGATACGGGACATACTAAAGACCTCAAACACGAAAGACCTGAATGAAATGACATTTTATATAAATGATGTATTTGAATTAATTTTAATAGTTAAGGATGACGTTTACTCAGAACGAAAAAAAATTCCACTGATGATATTGAAAAACCAACTATTGTGTGTTATAGACCTTTTATTGTAGTGATAATTTTCATTTTTAAAAATGTAGGTCAATAACCTACTTTTTGAGTCAATGGCCATTGTATATTTTTGGAAAATTAAAGGAAAATCCCTGAAAATTTTACACTATGATTGAGATTTTCTTAATTATGAAAATAATACAAATTGCTCAACACTTTTGAAAATGAAATACTATTTATGAATGGCAATGACATTGAATACATACCAAGCATTAAGTTTTCGTTCAAAATTTTAATATTCCAGTCCGAATTTCCTCTATCACTTTTCAAATTCCTACTTATATTGATCTCATTTTGTTGGCATATAATTTATATGAGGTCAATGATCAAAATTTTGAGATATGGTGTCTTTTCTTGTTTTTAAGCATATTTCAATATTTTTTAAATTCGGGCCATACAGTTATTATAATGAATAAATGAGGTAAAACTAACAGAAAATATACAAAATTATATAGACTAAAATATAAAATCTGAACTTTTAATATTAGAGTACTTCCAAAAACATTTTAGCAGAAAACAAAATCTGCAAAATTTAGTCCGAATTTCCTGTTTGGCTAAAAGTCTATTTTTGATTTGGCATAATTCCATAATATAGTAGAAATATCGAATGTTATGTCAATAATTATTCATTTCACAGATACTTTATGTGTTTAGAACAAATTTTACTCATGACATCGAACTTTATAACAATCCGAATTTGAGAACTCAAACCCTGAGTAAACAACACCCTTAATAGAAGATGTTGATTTGTGCAGTTGTGAGCTGCAAGAACAATCCAGAATATTACGTTGGTGTGAGTTACAGTTTTCCTTATGTACAGAAGAGGAAAGATCTTTATTCGAAGTGGATACGCGCAGTAAACAAAGTTAACATGGTTTCTACTTCTTCCCCAAAAGAAAAAATTATGGACACCGAAAAAACAATTCTGTCTTTTGTTCTGAACATTTTACTCCGGACTCCTTCACAAGGAAGCCGTACATAGTCGACTCTATGGATCTTACGGGATTTAGAGTGGGATTAAACCCCGAGGTCTATCCCAGCCTTCTTCTTGATCTGCGAGCCGCCATCCCATGCATCAAACCAGCATTCAAGAAGAAGGAAATGCAAACAGTATGTATTACACTTATGAATTTTAAAAATGTTGATTAATAAAAGTCGTACAATTATTTTATACCCTGCTCTCATGGCTACCATATCATCCTATGCAGGCATTTGAGTAGCAAATGTTGACACCACAGCATGTGCACTGTCATCTTCGCTAGCCAAGGGTTTTAATTTATTAGGTCACCTGAGTCACTCAGATGACCTATTGCAATTGGTCTTCGTCCGTCGTCGTGCGTTAACAATTTTACATTTTTTACTTCTTCTAAAAAACTACCAGGCCAATGGTTACCATTTTTGGTATGAAACATCTCCATTGTAAGAAGAATCTAAATTGTGAAATGCATGGCTCTTCCACCCCTGGGGTGCCACGGGCGGGGCCAAATATGCAAAAAAAAAAAGCGAAATTTTCATAAATCTTCTTCTCTACTTCCACACATGTGAAGAAAAAAATGAATGCATGATTATGATGTCCATGAAGCATTCTACCAAAATTGTGAAATGCATGGCCTATGGCCATATAGTAAAAATGTATAAAATATTAGAAAATCTTCTTCTGTACTCCCATTTATATTTGTTAAAATGTAAAAAAAAAGCATGATTATGATGTCCATGAGGCCCTCTACCAAAATTGTAAAATTCATGACACCTTTGTCAGGGTTGCAGGCTCTAAGATGGGGCCAATGGCCATACAGTAAAATGTATTTAATCTTAGAAAATCTTCTTCTCTACTCCCATTTATATTTGTTAAAAACAAAATGCAATATTATGATGTCCATGAGGCCCTCTACCAAAATTGTGAAATTCATGACCCCTGGGTCATGGGTTCAGGCTCTAGGGTGGTGCCAATAATGCCATATAGTAAAAATGTATTAAATCTTAGAAAATCTTCTTCTCTACTCCCATATATATTTCTTTAAAACTAAATGCCTGGTTATAATGTCCACGAATCCCTCTACCAAAATTGTAAAATTATTGACGCCTTTGTTAGGGGTTCAGGCTCTAGGGTGAAGCCAATTTGGCCATATTGTAAAAATGTTTAAAAGAACTATATATGATATTAGTCAAATTTGGCCCCCAAAATTCGCTATTTTTAAAATGATTCAGATACATTAATTTGTTGTGTTATTTTATAAAAGAATTGACATGAAATATGTTTTTCACCTGTTTATTTGATTTATATGCACTCACTGGCAGTATGTGACGTCAGTAGTGACGCTATTTTCATAATTTCATCAAAATCAACCAAAAATTGACATTTTTCTGATCTTTTTTCGAATGGGATATATAGATCGACTCTTTGAACAAAAACGAACTTTTTATCACTTATAAGTATTGGAAGGATACATCTTTGGTGAAAATATTTTGTTTGTTCAAGTAGTCGCTCAAAGTTTCCTTAAAGAAAAACTGCCTCAAAACAGGCCGTTTTATGCTAAAAATGAGAAAATTGCGGGAAAAGGTAAACTTGATGATGTCATATTTTTAAATTGTGGGCACTAAAATCAAAATGAAAATTGTGAAAAAACCTCAAATGTATATATTTGTACAAATAAAACAAAGAATTACCGTAAAATGACAATGTTCATTTTAGGGGGCCATTTTAGGCTCAAACCATATATAGTCCTTTTAAAAAATCTTTTTCTCTACTCCCACGCATGTGGGCGAAAAACTGAAAAAATGGTTATGATGTCCACTAACTCCTCTACCTAATTTGTGAAATTCATGGCCTCTGGGTCAGGTGTTCAAGACATGAGGTAGGGGGGGGGGGGCAATTTAGTGTTAATGCATATAATGTTTAAAAGTTTTCTTATACATTCTTACACATCTGTATTAAACACTGATTTATAATTATGTTTACCAGGAAGTCCTCTACTGAAAGTTTAATTTTCATTTCCCCTGGAGTATGGGTTTTGACTCTAGGGCAGGGCCAAAATGTATGTATAGGTGTTAATGCATATAATGTTTAAAAAATTTCTTCTTTACTCCCACACACCTGAAAAGAAAACTGAATTCATGATTTTGTAGACCAGATCATTAAGTTTTTTGCCAAATTTATAGGTTTCATAGTTCTTTTTGAAAGGTTTCAGGCAGGGAGGTGGTCGTCATTACAAATTTTTCTACTCCAGAATGAAACCTAACTAATTAAATGCATATATGAAACTCCTCGACAAGTTTGTGTATGGGTTATATGCTACTTAGGTGACCGTTAAGGCCAATTGACCTCTTGTGTTAATTAAAATATCTTGCAGGGTGCCATACCACAAAAAAATTTTCATCATAGAAGACTGAAAGAAGACAAAATAAGGAAGGCCAACCATTTTGTATAGCATATGCCCTGACCAGTTCCACGAAATTTGCTTAAGTTTATTGTGTCATCATCCAGGATTCCTTAATGGAGAAAATAAAGAAAGAAAATTTCCTTCTGATAACTATCAACCAGTCCATTGATGATGTGCCAATAAGGCTCACAAAAGAGACAAAAGTATTTTTTTAAAATTAATTAATATTTTGTACCCACCAACAATTAAGACCTTCTTAGCATTACTACAAAATAATATGTTTGGTGCATTTTAGCTCACCTAAGTCAAAGACTCAAATGATTCTCTGTTCTCTTTTATTATTGTTGTTTTCGTCGTAAATATATCAAATATCCCTTTCTCCAGAACCATTGACCAATTTCAAGCAAACTTTGAGAAAATGTAGTGTTAATCTCTGCAATTTTAAGACCTAGCAACTTGAAGTTCATCATGCATTTTTTTAAATTTCAAACATCACTTTTTAAAGTACATGCTTTTTACAAACGTTATAACAATTAATTGATTTATTAGTCCTATCAAACAAGCTTTTAGTTTATCTAGTTCAGAGTTCAACCCCATCATTTATGGTTACAATCAAATTACATGTTATATCAAGACGGGCTTGGCCCCTCTGATTGGTATCATCATCAAAGTGCTGTAACCCCTCTTGTTCCCAACATTTTAAACATATTTAAAGTACTTATTATACCCCCGCTCCGAAGGAGAGGGGGTATACTGTTTTACCCTTGTGTGTCTGTCTGTCCGTCCGTCTGTCTGTCTGTCTGTCCGTCTGTCTGTCCGTCCGTAACAAAAATTTCTGTCGCATTTATCTCAGCAACTATTTATCGCAGATGCTTGAAATTTTAACACAGTGTTTGTTAAGGCATGCCATATCGTGGGATATATTTTTGTACCAATCGGACGTCAACTTCCTGTTAAATGACGACTTTGCTTATTTTTTAACCAAAATTTTCAAACAAATTTTCGTCAAAGATTTCTCAGCAACTGTTTATCGCAGATGCTTGAAATTTTTACACAGTATTTGTATAGGCATGCTATATCGTGGGATGTATTTTTGTGCCAATCAAACGTCAACTTCCTGTTAAATGACGACTTCGTTTATTTTTTGCCAAAATTTTCAAACAAATTTCGGTCAAAGAATTCTCAGCAGCTATTTATCGCAGATGCTTGAAATTTTAACACACTATTTGTTTAGGCATGCCATATTGTGGGATATATTTTTGTATCAATCGGACGTCAACTTCCTGTTAAATGACGACTTTGCTTATTTTTTAACCAAAATTTTCAAACAAATTTTCGTCAAAGATTTCTCAGCAACTATTTATCTCAGATGCTTGAAATTTTTACACAATATTTGTATAGGCATGCCATATCGTGGGATATATTTCTGTACCAATCGGGTGTCAACTTCCTGTTAAATGACGACTTTGTTTATATTTAGCCAAAATTTTCAAACAAATTTTCGTCAAAGATTTCTCAGCAGCTATTTTTCGCAGATGCTTGAAATTTTAACACACTATTTGTTTAGGCATGCCATATCGTGGGATATATTTTTGTATCTATCGGACGTCAACATCCTGTTAAATAATGACTTTGTTTATTTTTTGCCAAAATTTTCAAACAAATTTTCGTCAAAGATTTCTCTGCAGCTATTTATCGCAGATGCTTGAAATTTTTACACAATATTTGTATAGGCATGCCATATCGTGGGATATATTTCTGTACCAATCGGGTGTCAACTTCCTGTTAAATGACGACTTCGTTTATTTTTAGCCAAAATTTTCAAACAAATTTTCGTCAAAGATTTCTCAGCAGCTATTTTTCGCAGATGCTTGAAATTTTAACACACTATTTGTTTTGGCATGCCATATCGTGGGATATATTTTTGTATCTATCGGACGTCAACATCCTGTTAAATAATGACTTTGTTTATTTTTTGCCAAAATTTTCAAACAAATTTTCGTCAAAGATTTCTCTGCAGCTATTTATCGGAGATGCTTGAAATTTTTACACAGTGTTTGTTAAGGCATGCCATATTGTGGGATATATTTCTGTACCAATCGGATGTCATCTTCCTGTTAATTGAGTACTTTGTTTATTTTAGCCAAAATTTTCAAACAAATTTTCCTCAAAGATTTCTCAGCAGCTGTTTATCGCAGATGCTTGAAATTTTAACACACTATTTGTTTAGGCATGCCATATTGTTGGATATATTTCTGTACCAATCGGATGCCAGCTTTCTGTTAAATGTCGACTTTGCTTATTTTGCATATTCACATCAGAGCGGGGGTATCACTAGTGAGCATTGGCTCACAGATATCTTGTTATATCTACAGCTCTTGAAAACGGGAAGACCCATGTTAAACCAAGAAGTCGTCAGAAAGTGAAGGGATCCTCTTCCCATAAGAGTTTCCGAAGTTGATACCAAGAAGAAAGGAGATCGGGTTTCTGTTAAAGGAACCATTATCAAGGTAGAAAATTGAAATTGATATTGAAATTAAAAGGTTCTATTGTGATTGTCTATGCTAACAAAAAATACAATGCATAGTTTCTATATTTCCCCCACAAACAAACAAATATACTGGTGACACTTGATGACTCAAACTACAATCTCTCGAAATCAATAAACAATTTCTTACAATTTGTATTGATACATTGATAATTGATACAAGATGACAACAACATAGTCCATAATGTTGATCATTAGGCAAAATATTAGCTTTTGCTGCTCATCTCCCTGTTTGATGCCAACTCTAAGATTATAAGCTGTGCTGTATAAACTACAAGTTCTCATTCCTCAATTAATATTTTTAGTTTCATTTATTAAAACTTGAGTTATGAAGCAGATTATGGTACATATATTTTTGGACACATGGTTTCTGAATGTTTTATAGAATATTCACTTCTGCACAGGTGACTTCTATTTTGAAAAAAAGCAAAAGAAGGCTGATTGAATTGGAGGACGACACACTAATACAAATTAAACTATGGGGACAGAAATCAAACCTTAATCCATTAGAAAAAGAGAAACTGTTTTGTTTTTAGGAAAATCAAAGTAAATTGATTTTTTTTTAATCTTAAAGAGCTATTTAGTAACCAACTACTACAACTGTAAGTATTCACGGGGTCTAAGGACAAAACTGTGGTGTGAGGGAGGAGAAGGGCTTAATCTAAATTAGATATCTGAAGACCATACTTGTAGCTCTTGTACTAAGGAAATCAAACATATTTGTTTTAATCTGAGGGCGCTTTTCGCTAACCTGCCCCCAACCAATCTAAGTATTTAGGGTTGTAGGGACAAAACGGTGGTGTGAGGGGACGAGGAGGGGGGGGGGGGTGCTTAATCTAAATTGAATATGTGAAGATTATCGTCGTTGCTCTAGTACTAAGGAAAATTAAATTGAATTGAATTTTTTCATCTTAGAGCGCTGTTTGGTAATCTTCCCAAACTAATCGTAGTATGTTTGGGGTCTAGGGAAGAAAATAGGATGTGAGGGGACATAGGGGCCTAACCTTAATAGGATAAGTGGAGACTACCCTCGTAATTTTTTTTACTTTAAGAAATCAAAGTCAATTGAATGTTTTTAATCTTAGAACGCTATTAGTTAAACAGCCCAAACCAATCTAAGTATTTCAATTGTACTTGGAAAAAAAATCTCTTGTTTCAGGGAACCTCCCGTATAAAGGGTTTGTCAGAACGCGCCATCCCCATCCTCATAGAAAGTGTCTGGTTGTGATAGGTTAGTACCAAGATATATCTATTTACAAATATTAAATATGAACTTAACAACTTTGTTTATTTACAAATCGTCTTTATGTTAAAACATTTTATTATAAATATTAATTACAATTGTGAAGAGGCAGTCAGACAAACCTCAGTACAATGAGAGAATCCGCTGTTTATGTGTTTGTAGACTCTCTTGAAACAAGAAGTACTATATCAAGGTATTATTCTTTTGTTTTTGATCTACAAACCCCTAACCCCCTAAATGTGATACAATCCAGAGTTTTACCTAAACCTGATTCACAATGACAAACACAATGAAATAAAACTGAAATTCTTATTTAATTCACCTTCATTTCTTTTAGACAAAATATGAACAACAGAAATACGAAGTAAATAACGATGGTAGTTGCTGCACAAAATATATAATCCTGGTGTCAATGAGTTTGATTTAAATGAGGCACTTGCTTTTTTTTTTAATAGGAAACTAGTGGAATCAAAGAGTATATGAGAATAAAGATGATAAATGACTGATAAAGAAAAAACTAAATCTGTGTTGGTACTCTGAATTTGATACTGTCAACTTTGTTTCAACCCTATTTGATGTGCATTATACATATTTAAAAAGGTTATTGGTTTTCTGAATATAAATATTTATGTAAATAAACTAATTATTTGAAAAAAAATTAAAAATATGATCTAATTTTACAAGACTACGAATCCGCGAGTTTTCAAAACTAGAGATACTTTGTATAAAAATGCTGGGTATTACCATTCGACAAATGTAAAACGATGAAAATGCGATATCTACAATATCATATAAGTAATTTTTTCTTTTTTTTTGTATGTATGTTTGTTATTGTTTTTATAGAAATCTAAAATTTTATTTTATGTATTTTTAGACTAACGATGTTTGGTTAGATGCCAGGCCGATTATAATTCACTCAAACCCGAGAGCCCCTTTGTTTAGACGGGTATGTATGATTCATTACATTTTTATCTCTATGAAATAACAAAACAACATGTAAAATATTGATTAAGTAACGTTGTTTAAGTTACAGATGTTCATTCAAAGAAATAACTGAAATAAACTATGTTAAATAATTTATACGTATACATTTTCTATAGGTAAGAAGGAGAATATAATTTACAGAGACGGAGGAAGTTGGGGAGGTGAGCACTCCGTTTGATTCACCGGCACGGATGCAGGCGCCTGCAGACATGGTAAATATATTTTAAAATTCATGAACAAAGACATAGAAATCAAAATCTATATACTAGCATACCTTGCATGTCGTTGACATTTTTTTTCTCATCAAAATATTCAACGCTGCAGTTTTTAAATTTAAATAATTTATGTACAAACATTTAAATTCCGCTTTGCACATCCTTAACGTGACGATCATAGTTGTCTTTTCGATTCAGAACTTTTTCACAAATATCGCTTCGAAAACTTTCTGATTTTTCATGTACCTCTCTATTATGACGCGTGAAAGAAGATTTGTTACACGATGACTTGTTGCAGATGATACAAAATGACATGCTCGAAAACAACCGCACTTTGCAAAATGCTATTGACAACTGAACTAGACTAAAAGTACAAATCTTTATCAGTTATGTTGTATATCATTAGTCATGAAATTACTTTATTTTACTTCTTGGTTCTATTTCCGGGTTGATAGATCTGAGCGGATGTTGTCCGGAAATTTACATTTTTCTTGTAAACGCAAGTGTTGAGGATTTGCTATTAACTTTAACCATAATTTTGTGATATTTCAACCCCTTAAACTTTCCATCAATTAAAACCTTGTAAATTGTTTGGTTGTGCTCTCCCAACCGACTCAATGTCTCTACATTCCAGAACACGAAACATATTTTATTATATTGACACGGACAACTATATTGCGACCGACCTCCGCCTCACGAGGCATTTTATTCCAGTTTTATTGAATGCCAATATTACCGACAAAGAGAATGCTTTCTGTCAAAGAGTGTGGAACGAAAGGAAAATGACAACCTTTCGCGATTTTCTAGTCTGGTACAAAAACCTTGATGTCGAACCTTTCGTATAAGCCGTTAAAAATTTGCAAAAGTATTATTTCGAACGAAACATTGATAAATTCAAATGTAGTATTTCGGTACCGGGCCTTGCACGGCGAATGTTGTTTGGAAGTGGTACAAAAGAGGTAGCTAGTTTGAGAATGAAGATCTATATGACACCATCAAGCAAAACATCATTTGGGTTCGGGCATAATTTTCAAACGCTACCACGACATCGGAAGTATGAATCCATATGTAGATATATGTAAAATACATGGTAAGTGTCTTAAAATAAAGGCTATATGACACTTCGGTAGGAAAATGAAATATCACAAACCGCTTGGTTTGATACAATGGCCGATATAGAAACAACCTTTAGATAATCTCTTTATCCCGAAAAAAAGATCGATTAATGATTTTACTGTGTCAGTAAGCATTGTGGCAACGCACTTTGAAAAAAAATTTGGCACTTTGAAATGTTTTTTTCATTTGATTGATTACAGGAAAAAGGCTCTTACCCCCTCATTTTTTCCCTCCAAAACATATGATATTAAGCAACTTAGAGTAAATGTATAATATCGGAAAAAACGCTTTGTTGTAAATTAAGTACAGTTATATTGAAAAAAAAAACGAGCTGGTCAAACAATATTGTATCAATAACGTATCCTGTTTTAGCTCACCTGAACCTGATGGTTCCAGTGAACTTTTCTGATCACCTGTAGTCGGTTATCTCTCTTTCTCTCTCTCTCTGTGTACGTGCTTGTGTGTGTGTGTATGTGTGCGTGGGTTCGTGAGATAGAGAGAGAAGGAGATAGAGAGATTGTTAGCACAACGCACGACGAAGGACGACAACCAATTGCAAAAGGTCACCATATAATAAATACATTATTTTCATTTCAGTCTCGAACGTCAACAATACCACAAACACCAGCAAAATCCTATCCAAACAGGTATCAAATGTAGTATTTCGGTACCGGGCCTTGCACGGCGAATGTTGTTTGGAAGTGGTACAAAAGAGGTAGCTAGTTTGAGAATGAAAATCTATATGACACCATCAAGCAAAACATCATTTGGGTTCGGGCATAATTTTCAAACGCTACCACGACATCGGAAGTATGAATCCATATGTAGATATATGTAAAATACATGGTTATTGTCATAAAATAAGAGCTATATGACACTTCGGTAGGAAAATGAAATATCACAAACCGCTTTGTGAATGCCAGTAAATTCACCTCCGCCATGTGGAGGTTGCGTGTGCGATTGGTAGGGGTGATAGTACATGGGATTGGGGTATACGCCTTTTTCGATTTATATGAATACAGCCATTCCACCAATCTGACATTATCTATTTTGCTGAGTGTCATTTACATGTTGAGGGAGTCTCTTCTGGATGTCCTCTATCTCCAAATGGACAACTGCGCGAGGGAGAACAAGAATAGGTAATGATTTGCAACAATTTTTTACCACAAAAATTCATCTCAGTGTTCCATATTTTTAAAAGTTTTTTTTTCTGAGTATTTAACATAATTTGCTTATTTTCTTTAACAGGTATTTGTTAGCGTTCATGGCTTATCTAGTGGAAAAGGATGTGTTTAGGAAAATCAAGGTTTCCTTCTTGATGGTGGGCCATACCAACGAGAACATTGATCAGGTATTCTCAAAGTACGAATAACAGTCTTATCATCTTATCCTCACTCTTTGGTTGTTTCTGCATTTAAAAGTGCCCTCCCTTTTATGTTGGGGGAGGGGGGTGTTGGGTTATATACAATGAAGTAATAAAAGCATGTGCATAAAAACACTAGTACTCACTTTGAAAAAATGGTGTTCTAAATAAGTGATTAAAATTGCAAGATAATGCAATAGCAATATTGCGTTAAACAAACACACATAAACACACCAATGAAGCTGACATGTCCTAATGTTTCTTCGGTATAACAGATTCAGCCACTGGTTGTGTAAACATGCAGCAATGACCCTGGAAAAGCTGATGGAGGGATTTGAGAAATGTTATACTCCAACACCAGCAAGCATACGGACCTCCACGGTGTTCAACATCACCGAGTGGCTTATTCCACATCTTAACACCATCAAAAACCACTCCAAGCCACATAGTTTTAAAATCGCAAAAGATGACAATGGCAGGGCTAGAATTTTTTGGAAAGAGTGGTCTACAGACAAAGTACGTGCCGTTAAGTTAGAGATGTTAACAAATGTTGTAACAGGTCGGGTACACTACCTTATATGGATAGCATTATTTAATACGTGACAGTATTTACGTCAAACAGATTCTCCAATCCAGTGAATGAGTTGCAATGCATGACGGTTTACAACGTGTTTACGATTCAACAAACGCACGTAGATTTTGTCCGTTTTATTCAAAATATTTAATTGCTTGCCGGAATGTTTGTACATATTGTTTTTACTTTAGAAGGTAAAAAAGGAAATATTACTTACCATTAAATTTGTTCCATGCTCACATTGAAAAATACCGTTGTTTTAGTTGATCAATTGTTGCCTCAAAAAATGATCAGTATCAAGCGACTGACAAACATACGCATAAAAGTACAAACAGATTTTGGTAAGAAAAACCGTCAATTGTGTTTTGGTGACTTTATCATTGTACACTAGAAATAAATACAGGTAACTGTACATTTTTAACATACATGAATAGCCACGGTAGTAGAAATGCACAAATATACAAACGCAGAAGCGCAAGCTATGCAGCATATAGTATTTCGTCTGTTAAGTATTGTGATGAACGTCACTGAAGAAAATATCAAAGCGCATTCTACTAAAGTTGTCCCAAATATGGGCTATCACGTGAAAAAACGGTACTCACTGCTTTTAATTCAATAGGACGTACCTCTCTTTTGAACATTGACAATAGGGCATTTTAATAGGTTGATATCAGTCCTCACATGCAATAATTTTTAAATGTGAGCGTAGAAATTGAAGTTCAGACATAATTGTCTATATTAATTTCTTAAATTCTGAAAAATCATTCAAAAAGAGTTTCCAAAAGACAATTCAAAATGGTATATATTTTCAATACGCTTTGTATACACTGAAACTTGTAGTAGCCCCAAATGCCTTGCAACTCATTCACTTGATTGCTTAGTCGATAAAAGAAAACAGATGGCTAATTTAGTATGCAAATTTAAGCCGACGTCACAAAATACAGTGGTGTCGACCTATGTAAGGTTTTTTGTCAATTCACTTTTTATGGTATATGGCAACACCACCCCCTCTCTCTCTCTTTCTCTCTCTCTCTCGCGCGCGCGTGCTCGCACGCAAACACACAGATAACTGAGATAAAACATAAGTCATATGTTACTCGTATTCAAAAAACAAAATGTATATGTATCTTATTTTTAAGACTCTGAATGCTACTGGGGAGTATCTTCTGAAGACGCAGGTAAAGGACTCGCCAGACGTCGTAGAGAGCGACTACACGGAGATAGCTTCTAACATCGAGAAGCTGGAGAGAGATGTCGGGGCAAGTTTTAAATATTTTGCTAAAGAGGGCGACAAAGAATGGTGGAGGTCATTTTTTGAAAACTACGATGAAATAGGTATTTATTTATTTGAGCTGAATTTTATAGACACAATATTTTTGTTGATATTAATCATCTTCATTATTAATTATGATGATATCAGTCATTCTTGTTGTTTAAGTACATACTCACAAACTGTTACATGTATTTTTAGGCAATCACACAGAGTGGTTCATTGAAGAAATCCTCGACTCCAAAGCAGGTACTGTACGCCTCTTTTCTCTGTGTGTGTTTGTGTGTGAATAAACTTTGAAAAGTAAGGTATTTCTGTCTTTCAGAACCAAATTCTCTGGACAGTGCGAGCGTCTTTGATTTCGGCGATGACGAAGATGTGCCCTCCGGTAAATAATCATTATACACTTATACATGCACATTCAATAACAAAACTCCTACGTTACAGAATAGTAACTCATATTAAATATTTCTATTTAGGTCATTATAGGAAAGGCCTGCGGAACCAGAAACTCGACACAAGAGATCCAAGTAGACGATTTTGTTCTGGTGGACATTCCAAAGTACGCAGGAGATTGGCCTCAAGTCTGCTGCATTCTGGGTATTGATTGTCAACATGTGACTGTGAGGTTGTACATTGGATCCAAGACGACTGCTTGGACTCCGTGTACTAGGCGTGTCAAGGGCGCCCGAGGGAAGACTGAGCTCTGGACTGAGACAGTCTCCAGATCTCAGATCTGGACATCGGGATTTGCTCTCACACCGTCCGGATTGCTCCCAAAGAAAATCAGAGATGATTTGGACGTATATGAACAGTATTAACACGAAAAGATAATGAGGAGTGTTTCATCGGGGGCGGAAACTGTCCGCTCCGAAATGAATGTTTTATGTTCTTATTTTCATGGGAGTGTTTAAAAGGGGGCGGAAACGGTCCGCTCAGAAATGTATATTTAACTTGTCTTTATCATATTCTTTTGCGTAAACTGCCCCAAACCATTTTATCTCTTATAAAATAAATCAATATTGAATTCATTTCTTAAATAGCTATTTTATCCTAATCCCCAAGCTTTGTGGTGTATAAATTAGGGGAGGGGGTTACATGTTCGTGGTTGCACAGTTTTCCTATTCCTAGCAGAAACTCAACACAGGTACATATATGCTTTAAATTTAAATAATTCAGATTCATTAGATGACAATCATTTTTATAGAAGGATACATAAACGACCCGTATATATTATTAAACGTAGCTGAAGATCTAGTGATCTGTAGTCTGCTTTGATGGACGATTCTAAATGCTTTTGTCTCCTCTGAATTTTGAACTTGTCCTATTGTAAGTAATACGGGAAGATTTGTCCGAAATCGACTGCTTAACTTGAATGTTATAAACTCATAAGAACAAAAACGTGACTCAAACCAAGCTATGTAACTTGCTTATAATTCTACGATTGACGCTGAAATTTTGGTTGATCAATAGAAATGTCTTGCTAAAAGGATGATATGCTGTAACTACTTTCTGGTGCCCCTTCTTGAACGATGAATTGCCTAAAATCTACACAAATTGTTGATAGTTATTCAAACACTAGTAAATGAAAACGACACTTTTCTTCTTTTACACATATAATTTTTTAAAATACAATAACTAGTAAGTAGTGGAGGGAGAAAATTTCCCCTTATGCCCTCATATATTTTAATCGTTTTATAAAGTGATTATTGGTGGGGCTAAAATAAAGGGAACTGGAAGTTAACCGTGAACACCAACTGAAAATTTAGTTATTTATATTGCATATGATCTTATTTTTGGTAAAAATGGTATTCCAGATAAATATGTCAAAGATTAAGTATATGCAAAAATAAGTGAAAATTCGGATATTCATTTTTTGTTAATCTACTGAGGGGCCACATGGCACAATATCCTTTGAACGCCCATATAAAGCCAGTGTTGCTCAGGTGAGCGATGTTGCCCATTGGGCCTCTTGTTATTAATAGGGGTTTTCCGCCAGCGACAAGGAATGTACTTTTTTATGAGATGAAAAACAACGAGTAAAATGCCGGATTTTCCCATCTTTGTAAACATTATCACTTGAATTTTCGATGCCAGTTGTTTAGGTAGGGGGTGAAAGGGGTCGGACATGATTTTAAAGCACATGTGTAACATTTATGTAAACAAAACTCGTGCCTTTGTGGATGGGTGTGTTTTTAGCTACAAGATTGGTCAGGAACAATTGTTTTTAAAAAAAGTTGTAAAGAGGGATTTTCCCAGAAGTTTGTTTTAAACTCGCTACCCGTGTCTAAAGTTGCGTAATTTTGTATCAGACTATATAGTAAAAATTAAGTTAACAGTGGTGTGCAACCTGAGAGGATCCATCTAAAATTTTGATATAAATTCCAGTCGCCGAAAACTTAATGAAAAATGTTATTATCAGTTCAATAATTTATAAATACCCGTAAGATTTTTACAACAAAATTATCCTGATAACACTACCAACGAAAATACCTTTCCACGAACCACCTTTTTATAAATGATATATTTATATTTATTTAAGGATTTGGAGTATTTGATACTCAAAGTTTCATGAAAGGGGAATTCCTGCTAGGGGACAGACTTACACCCCAGGAAGCGGAACAAATTAAGAAGAGAAAAGGAACGATATAATTACATGGTTTTTTTTTACTTGGAATGGAAAAATGTGTAAGTGTGTGGTTGAAATAGCAAGATACTTTGTGATAAACACTTAAAAATCTCTAAAATTCGTTAACCAAATTAAAGCTGAACACAGCTCGTAAATAGGCACAGGCACACAGGTGCCTGGTAAATAAACCGATTCCTTTACACCCGATTGCACACCTGAAATTGTGGCAGACATGTAGTATTTCTTTCGTTGTATTTCGATTTTTCTGCATTTTATTCTAATTTTTCGTGGATATTCTGTTTGTAAATAACGCGTTTACCTGATTATTTGATGTTAGTACTTTCCTGGCTTGAGAACAGCTTGTGCATAAAACTTGATAATTTCATTGGGACAGAGTAACACAGTGAAGCAAGATGTAATTAAGAGAAATGGTTTATATATAGGGGTTGTAGGGAAAGCAATGCTGAAGAAAAAAATGGTGGACAGTGCCTATGAACGAACAGTGTTTAGCTGTTAATTAATGTCTTATTTTCTCAGATAAAAAGGAGGGGGGTTATATATGCAATTATGACATAATTTTTCTAGAGGAGACAGAAAACAAACATTGCTTATTACAAAGTGGCATTTCAGACCAAGTTTTATCTGTGTTTTGTAGTATTGATGTCGTTTTGTTAACGACGAAAAGCATGGAAATGCAGTTATGAAGTTGAACATTTTTAACAATTACCCAAGGCTTTGTTTCTTCGCTGCTAAAGACATTGATCCTGGCGAGGAGATACGTTACGACTATGGAGATGAAAATGCTCCTTTGCGAAA